>LPNX010850487.1:500162-525456 GCA_001517045.1 Pseudotsuga menziesii
CTATCTCGAAGAAAGTGGAAAAAAGGTTATTGGAAGACTCTACAAAGGATGGTAAATGGACCTTGTGACTACTCTATTGGTAGTTAAGGATGTAACAAAACTCCCATATGATACCCATACCCCACCCAATGATTAAACATTGGAAGTCCTTCCTTTGCAAATGACTATTTCGTTCATTGTTTGTCACTCTTGAGAAGAAACTTTCAAAAGGAGGTGTAAGGTTTTATGCAACACTCAACATTATGTAGGAAATGAATAGCTCCGTCGCTTAAGCGACGCTTTTACTAACTATCTGTCACTTAAGCGACGCTTTTACTAACTCTCTGTTGCTTAAGCGACGCTTGTGGCCAAATTTACAACAAAAAAAAATGTATCCTTATGATTTTTGGTAAGTTCAAAAAGAGAAATCCACGCGCCGTCGGATTTTTCCGTCGGATTTTGGATCGAAATGTAGTAGTGATTATTATTATAGATTCACAGCAATAATTCTTGTGTTTGCGCACACAACCTGTAGACATATCCTCTACAACTCATTAGAAAATATCTGTGCAGACAACCAGTAGATCATATCTCATCCTTGTGACTCTTCTCTACTTATACTTTAACAGATACACAAACAATACAATATGATCTCTGCTACAAAATAAAAAAGTATATGAATTTCCCCAAAATTCTCTAACCCCAAAAATCCCATCTTGTTACATATTTATAGGCTCTTTTGATCCTCCCATCTCATACCCACTACCCAATACCATTAATGCAAGTAGACAAAAATTACTAACTAACTAACAAACTCTGCAGGTTTACCTTGTCAACCAACTCGACTTTCTTGAATGATCGATTTATTCTTAGTTGTTTTCCACATTGACAAGCCACTTCACCATATCCATGTTCACACCAAAACCATTCCTAAAAAACGGGTACCTAAAATTTCCCAAAATTTCCTAGGGCCAACATATGAGAATCGGGAGTTGAAGAGTTGTGGAAACTAAGCACTAAAGAGAATGGCAATATATAGTTAGACTATAGCCACCAAAGGAATTCCTTACTACCTGGAAAAATTATCTTGTTGAATTTCATTATCAAGTTGCACAAGTGACCACTCTTTATTCGGAGAGCATGGTACAAGTAGATCTCTTGTACAAGAAAATTGTAGATAAGTTGCAAGAATAGTTATCATCCACGGAGAAGTTTCTATTTTGACTCCAAGAATATGTAAAGGAGATTAAGAAACAGGAAAAATACTCTATTTTAATGATATCCACTATTGTATGATATGCTCAAACCAAAATAGAGGAAAATGTATCACCAAACTCCATAGCCTTCATTGGGGATTAAAAAATTAATTCATTGTTAGTTTTGAGAAACACACAAAGTGCATCAAGTTAAGTCGTTGACCGGGATGGGTTATGTAGGGTGGGGCCTTAAAAATAATGGTCAAGGTATAGAACAATGTATGAGGGTTTAAGGTTGGATTCCAACCTTGATAGGAAGGTGTTCTATAGTTTTAGAAAATTAGTGGCAAATTGTGAATGCTCAAATTTTTCACAATGTAGAGCATCTTTGTGTACAAATTTAGATGATATCAATCTTACCAAAAATATTGCTTTTATGGATACAAATGTTGGAAGCGATGTCACTTTGAAGGAAGATAGCCTATTATTGTATTATATTGCAAATGTGTACTTATATTATTTGCATGTGGGGTGTGTCACCCTATTATCCCTCTAGTTCAAGTATTATGAGTCTACTTGTTTGTATGTGTAAATCCCAATTGGGGGGTTCATGGTGGGGTATCTATCCTTCTCTTCTCTATGGAGAATTATCCTTGAGGTGGCAAGGTTCAAGGAAGAGCCCCAAAAAATTTTGGAGTGTACTATGTTTCAAGGAAACAAGAAATTTTTTAAAAATAAGTAATGTAATCACAATTAAGGGATTGAGGTATAGGTTAACATATTAGGGTTTTGGATGTTGCAGAATATGTAATTATTGTATTGTGAATGGTTACAAGAATGCAATGAGAAAGTGAGAGGTGTGGCTTTAAGTTTTTTTTGGTTTTACTAGTTAACGGTTTTAGGGTAAATATCTATGGATTGTATGTGTGCCATTATTTAATCTATATTTTTCTTAAGAATATGTATCCATTGTTTCATTTCATTTGTTTAAAACTTACATTTTGTTGTGAACATAAAGTAGTTAGTATTTAATAATATTAATTAGGATTAGAAGTTTCTTTAAAGACACGATATTTTGTGAAAAGTTATCTTACAAATCCTATATAAGATTAGGCTATACATCATTCATTATTTATTATTGTTGTTGTTATTATATATATATATGTATATCACACATTCAATTATACATGCTTCTGCTACATTGGTATCAGAGCAAGGTTATCATCGTCTGCCAGCCACAGATTTACTGTATTAGGAAATCATCTCCATTATGGATAAAACAAGGAGATATATAAAATAAAAGAATGATCAAATAGGAAAATATATTGAAAAGGATATTGAAAAATATGTTGAAAATGTTTTCGATAAATAATAAAATAAATACACCAAAAACAGTAGTAACAATTGTGGCAACAAGTGAAGTTGTTGAATCGAATTTACATTTGATTTGTTATCCAATCCATTTGCATCCACAAAGAGGTTTGTTGCATATGATCGACCTTGAAAACCAAATTGGCATGGGTCATAGACCTAGAAACAAAATAAATGATTTTCTCAGAGATTGTGAATTGAATAATCACTCCTGGAATCATTTCTCCATTTGACAAGGCTCAGGATGCAAAACTTGAAGAGTAGTCTTGAGCGACCCTTTTAGAGAGTTTAGAACTAGAAAATTCCTATCGAAACACTCTTATGTTTCAACAGTTCCTTGCCATGTGACTTGTTCCACCATAGCTTCCTTCTCTATTGAGTACACCACAGTTTGGAATTTGTGTGATAACATTAATAATGATGATTGTGTTTTTTTTCTCGTTGGTTTCATTAAAATCTCAACCAAATTGGTGTCAAGGTTGTCTATGCATATTGGTACATGCAAAATGAGAAAATAAACCCACTACAATACTTTCAGGATGCAATTATCCCTAGTCCAGTCTTCTTTGATGTGGATAAATTATCAGATTTCTAATTTACCACAAATGTGTCCATTAGATAGGGATTTTGCAGCTGTAGATTAAGCACAAGATAGGGGACTTACAAATTTTTAAAGATAAAGGGGCAATAATAAGGATGAAAAAAATAAAAATGATCATAATAGGTCACAATTTAGTGATTTTATAGCAAAGAAACCCCACCCTGATGAGGTCAGGGTGAACACTTGTCTTTTATATCGATTTTTTTTTAATATTCTTCTAAAAAAGAGTGGAGGAAATGCAAAAGTTAGTAACTATTTTATGTCAAGGTGGATCTAGTGGATTGAAACATAGGACTACATTTGTAGTGATCAACAAAATTAAGTCATTAATTGGCCATTTTGATTTGGACCCAAACCATGTTTTCGACATTAATTTGGAATGTTTTGAGTTGCAACCTGAAAATGATATTTTTCTTCAACTAATTCCTATTTTCCCAAAGTCTCATGCTGCACATATGATTGGATCCGAACTCCAATATTACCATCGTCCACAAGTAAATGGGCCTATCCCCGATGGACTCTAGAGACTTACAACACAACTAGTGAAAGCATATTTTATTAACCTCGATAATATAAATGTGCATTTATGGCCTAAGGATTGCATTATATTTTGTCTCACACCACACAACAATGATCTACGAGGCTAGTTATAGGTGGACGAAGTGTTGACCATGAAATGTTTCCTGAAGGATATTGAAGAGACCTTGAGTGGCACAGTGGTTGATTACTTGGGGAGTCATTTTATTACAATACTATCATGGTAGTTGTTGTATTAAATTGGATCGATCTATGAAATATCATGGAGTGGTTTGTTTAAATTGTCATGATTTTTATTGGGAGCTACCAATTAGTAAAGGAGAGACAAGTCGACTTTGAGAAATGTCGCAACAAATTAGAGATAAGCCACATTACTTGGGTGTATTTTAATTCATCAAAAGTTCATACTAAACTGAGGATATTACATATCTCTATATACCTAAGTTTTATAGTTTATCTATACTAAAGACAAAACAACACTAAAAAACAGGTTTTCCCACTAAATATAAAGTTTCAATATTAAAAAAAATGAAAAAAGTTAAAGTGATGTGATTAAAGGAGAAAGTATATAAGGGGTTTATTAATAGTAATTAAAACCCGATTTCCTAAAACTTGAATTCTGGGGCAGGCATCAGTGATGTGCATATCTGAGCCACATCGGTTGCAATGAATAGGGTTTCTAGAAGCCATTTCTCTTTCGGTATTTCTGTGAACCTTATTTTGGGAATATTTTCCCCTGGTATTTTTTGATGCCTCTCCTTGTGGGCATCTGTTTGTGAGGTGTCCTGTTCCCCACAGATCCAACAAGTGAGCTTCTACTTTTCTTGATCCTTGAAGGTTTTTAGCTTTATATCATTTGGTGTATAGTAATGGGTATTAGGAACCCTCTTGTAATGTGCTCTCTTTCGAAACCTATTAGGAGGTTTACCAAACTGAGAATTCTTTTGAGGTCTTCGGACACTCCTGATTCTTTTCAATATTTTCTTGGCCTTTCTTTTCCTGTGAATCGGATATTCTATTGATAATCCATACTTAGCACATATTGATTTTCTATTAGGAAATCTAGACATTTTTTGAATAGATTTATTTACCTTAGTGCTAGTACATAGGCCAACCAGAGCAGAAGTAATAATAGAGTAGATTTCTCCGCAAGTGTAGGTTTCATAGGGAATTTGAAAAATGCCTTTGGATCTAAAGTAATCTACATATTTACTGGGGAAAGCAGCAAGGTATACTTGTTTCCAGAGCAGATTTTTGCTATCTGCTACCTCATAAATGCGCTGCATCCATTCCCTGTGGAAATCATCATAATTAGCCATACTCTTACATTTTGAGTTCATTAAAATAAGAGAATGCTTATCAGATATTTCATGCTCTGTTCCACACCAGTGTTCTAGGATCATAGTGGTAAGAGCACCGATCATATTACTTTGTGGCTTTCTGTCTTCATGGAAAATTACATCTCCAGCATCATCTCTTAATACTTCGTTTTCCATTTTTTCTACAAGTGCAAGAGATGATTCTATTTCCCACCATTTGGCTAGAGTACCAGTAAAACATTGTATAAGACATTTGCATGCTTCTATCTCGCCTTTTCCTTTCATGCACATAATTCTGTATGATACATACATTCTGTCTAACACTTGTCTGATTTGTCCTACAGACATATTATCAATGTTCCACTCTAGGTAGCTTTCTTCAGAAAACTGTGGTACTTTAGGTAACTTTCCTTTGCCATACAAATCTGGAGCTAAGGGCCTACACATGTTCCATGGCAAGCTTTCTTTAATAGGAAAAGCCCATTCTGGTGCAAGCTGGGTAACAAGGGCATAATCTGCCTCAATGCTTTCTTTAGGAAAATGGAGGGGAAATCTTTCTTTGATTTCACACTTTTCTAAATGATAAACACTAGAAATTCCTTCAACTGGTCTAGTAAAAATATTAGAGAGGGGGATTTCTCTATCAGGTTGATCTTTTGAAGGAAGATCTGCTTGGATTTTTCTGACTTGGTACTTGCTATCTTCTGTTTTCTCATCAAGTTCAGAAAATTTATGGGTCATTCCAGAATAAGAGTCTTGTAATTCTTCTAGTTTTGCACTCTGATTTTTGGCTTCAGAGGCCGTTATTCTGACTTCAGTTCTAATTCAGGAAATATTTAGAGAAAGGGAATTATTTGAGGAGACTAATTCATTCATGGTGACCTGCAGCTGGTCAATATGTCTCCTACGAGTATAATCATTTGTGAAAAATGTATGTGCAGCCATTCCTCTTAAAGCAACATTTGTCCAATTTATTTGTTCTAAAACAACCTATATTCTTCTATCAATGTTTCTCATTTGAGATTCTTCTTTAGCCAAAACTAGAGGGACAGCTTTAGATTGTTTCTCTTCTTCTTCAAGAAGAATACTTTTGAACGGGGGAAAGGTAGAAGTGGATTCTAATTGTTTCCCATCAATGTTTTTCCACTTATGTTTAGGACTTTCTATTCCTTTTACCTTTTCAGAGTCCATCATTTGGACTAGCTGTTTTTCCGAAATATTTGTTCTCCATTCATAGAAGGAAATCCAATAGTCTTGATTATTCATATAGGATTGCCATTCTTTTGCTAAGCTTTCCTTTTGTTCTGCAAGGACTGATGCATTGAATTCTACTACATGCGAATGAGAAAAGAGATCCCAATTTATCATTCTCTTCATCCAATCTTTATCTACTTGCCATTTTTTGCAGCCTTTTATGAGAGTAAAGAATTTATGCATTTCAGGGATAGAAGGCTTTTGGATATCAGCTGGTAGAGGATTATTGAAATGACAGTCAAGGATCACTGTGTTGGCTTGTTCTATGTATCCTAAACCATACTTGGGAATACCAGGAGGTCTGCAGTAGCTAAATATTTCTTTGAGTCTTGGGTCATCAGTTTCCAGTGCAGGGATGGAATGTATCATTAAGACATGATCATTATGGGGAAAACTAATATCAGCACATTTGGGATCAGGGAAAGATTCTTTAGACAGAGTAGGTGGAGAAATATTGTTGCGAGGATTATGGTTTTCATGTTGTGTAAATAGGATAGTATTTTCTTGCTCTGAAGTAGAAAAATCACCACGTTGGGCTGCTAAGCTCTGAAGAAATATAAGTTGAGAGCAATCGGGGCATTTGATAGAAAAGGGGATAGATCCTAGAGAGGACAGCAGAAGCTGTAACAAAGTATGAAGGCAGTGTGCAGGAATAGGAGATGCAGATGGAGGGAAGGAGATGATGGCAAAAGAGGATCCTTCCTGGATATTTGCAGTGGTGATTTCACGCTGCTTAGGGATACATGGAGTATCAAAAACCCAATGAGATGGAAATGATAATTGATCCCATTTAATAGTCTGATGTTCAATTTTTTGGTTCAGGGGATCAGTAAGGACCATAGTACTAACTTGAGAATCTTGGCTAGGATAATGTAGAATAGTAGGATACATGGTATTAGTGTGGCGAAAACATCCATCACTGATAACCTAAGTTCAATTCAAAGAACCTAAGTTCAGTTCAAAGTTATTCAAGAGCAATTTTTGAAGAGGAAGATAAATTCAAAGGAAAAAGTCGACATAAGATTTGACAACAAAGATTTATTAAAGGAAGTAGAAATGTTGTGAAGGTAAAGTAGTTAGTATTTAATAATATTAATTAGGAATAGGTTTTTCTAAAAAGGCATGACCTTTTCTAAAAATCTATCTTACATAGTTGATATAAGATATAAGACTAGGCCAATTCCTCATTCTAATACACCATTCATTATGTATGTGTTTGTCTTCTTACATTTAATTATCACATGTTCAACTTTAGGAGGATGCCTTTGTTTCTAAGGATTCATCTCGTTTGATAGCGCAAGTTTATCTTGGGTCTATAATAAACCTAGGTCTAGTTAAAGCTTTTTCAATGGTAATTCGTGTGTTGAAAAAGAATGGAAAGTAGCTCTAGAACAGAGATTAATAATTTAATGGTTAAATATTTGAGCTATGGAATCTTAAAATTAAATGGAATCTATTCTTGTACATTGTGAACTATGTATTGTTGTGAATCCATGTACACAACCTAATGTTATTGTGAAACAAGGCTATGAGAAGATGGAAAGACTCGGCAAGAACTATGATTTCACTTTTCCTATTAGATTTGAAATGGTTAAAAGCCACTAGAGAAGGTAGTGCAAAGAAGATGTGGGATAAGTTAGGAATTTTGTATGAACCAAAGTACTTGGTAATTAAGTTGTTTCTTCAAAATATCTATACTATCTTAGGTTGGAATATAGAAGATAGAAACTTTGTCACATGTCATATAACGTGTTTAATAATTTGGTAAGTCGAATTGTCTCTATTGATATTAAAATGGAGGAAGAAGATAAATGTATTACATCATTATGTTATTTTCCATATTCTTGGGAAAATCTAGTTGTAGTAGTTGGTAGTGCAACTCAAAACACATTGAAATTTGAGGATATAGTGGTCTCTCTATTATCAAAGGAAACAAGGTGGAAACCCATGAATAGTCAAAGCACTAATGCTTAAGTTTGTGAGAGGTTGTCCCCGGGACATAAATAAAAACAAATCTTTAGGGTGGAGATCTAAATATCCAGGAAAGTATTTAAGTAAATGTTGGAAATGTGGTAAAGCTAGGCATTATAACAAGGATTGTACATCTAAAAATATTGATAAAAGGAAGGGATCCAATGATTCCCCTTATGCAAAGGTGAAGACCTCTTTAAAAGAAGAAGGGCATGTGAATTTGGTTTTTATAAGTATCCATTCATGTTATGGTGTATGGTTGATTGAATCAAGTGCTTATTTCCATATGAATCCTCACAAGGACTAGTTTTATGATTATCAAAAGTAAAAAGGAGGTAATATTTTTTTAGGAGGTAACTTGATGACTAGAATTATATGACATGGGATATTGAAGTTGTTTCATAAGGAAGGAAGGGATATAATGTAGGAGCATCCTGTTCTCCATCCAAATCCAAGTACTACATGTTTTATCAGGACTAGAGGGGGTATTTCGTTTATGAATTGATAGTCTTCAAACTATCACATTGTAAATAAAACTATGTAAAATATGATTCTAGATTGATGATGAATCATTAGATGAGTCACTAGGAAGGTGAATGAGTCATTGTAGCAAATATCTCATCTAATGGTAGTGATTCATAGGATAGGTTAGAGTATTTGTTGTAATTAGGATTAGTTGGTAGAAGATTAGGGATTATTGAGTGGATTAAGGATCTGAAACAGAATTGGTTCGTGAATCCAATTGTGTGTGTGTGTGTGTCTGTGTGTGTGTGTGTGTATATATATATATATATATCTGTGTGTGTGTTTGTGTGTGTGTGTGTGTGCCTGTTTAATCCTACAAGGCATAGAAGAATAGACAGAGATAGACAGAAGACGGAGAGAATATGAGAAGTAGCCGAAATAGAGTAAATCTGGCTCAAGCAAGGCCAATTAAAGATGTGTCTGGCCTAAGGAGACCAGAACGCAGGTTCTGAGACAGTTTGCATGTACAATTTCAGTGTGTGAATGAAAAATATTGTTTCAACATAATCTCTGTGTAAATGTAAATATGTTTAAATGAGTGATTTCATAAGCATATGTGTGAATGCTTGATTAAATCTCTGTTAATAGTTGATAATCCTGTGTGTGAATTCAGGGCTTTTGAGAAGGAGGGAAATAGAGATCGATTGATTGATTCTCTAATCAATCGAAGGGGAATTAGGTGAACAATCCATTTAGGATTTCATGAATGAAATGGTGTGTACAGAGTAACCTTGTTGCAGGGTTCTGGATCTGTGGATCAATCACTGCAAGGATCAATGAAAACTGAGATTTAAACCTTTGCAGGCTTGGATGGTCGATATCGTCGAAGGAGAAAATCCATGGCTGAAAATTGATTCCGCAAATAAAAGTTATTCCCGATATAACCATAAGCTTATAATCCCTACACTTGATGATTGTGTGGTAGAGATTAAAGGTTGACAGAAGATCAATGATCATGATCAAATTCCACAAATAGAAAGTACGAATCCGAAAAGTTAGTTCAAGATGTGCAATTCGCAATCGATGGATGGTCAAGAGCGAGGCCGCAAAGAATCGGCACTATGGAAGAGTTGAAGTCTGGGAAACCTAAGTTTTGAAAGAAGACAATCTGAATTCCACAATTCGCTAAAGTGAAAAATGAGTTGTTCGGTCCACTAAAGTTTGGAAATCAGAAATGGAAGTGCGAAAAGGTGTATGCGGCAAGAGAATTACAGATGCAGAAGTGTGGAAGTGTAGAAGTTGTAAAATTGGAGAAGTGAGTTTTCTGATTTCTGCATCCTGCATTGCGGAAAAGGTTAATGTATAAATTCTATTGTGGAAGGGAGCGTGTGAAAAGATAGAAATTGCGGAATATTGGAAGGTGGAATAGATAGTTGTGGAAACCCAAAAAATTGAAGGATTTGGGTTGCGAAAGAAGGTTTAACACAAGAATTTGGCTGTCAGGAAAGGTTTAAATTCCCTCCATGCTCCAAGTTAATGTGTTTGATCTCAGAGGTGAAAAAATATGCCACCAAGGTGGGGTTAACATCAGAGAAGAACAAGGATTCTACGTGAGAGGTAAATCAATTTATGATTTTCAATTCATTTAAAAAAATCAAATACTAACAATTGTGTTGAAAAGGTTAGTCAGGTGAGATTATTCGGAATTGATTTAAGAACTATAGATAGAAGATGTGTGGTTAAATTTCATGATTAGCCATAGGAGAATACATAAGAAATAATTTGGAAGGATATAATTTTACAGGTATAAGTATGGAGTTATGATGCATGAAAAGAGTATTTTCAAACTACTCTTGAGAAATTGAAGAAAGAAAAGGTAAGGAATTTCTGCAAATTGTTATTGAACTTGAAGACTGATAATTGTGAGTGTGTTATGTTCAATCCTGTGCAAGGGATCATAGCAGATATGGGAGAGGTGGAGTATAGGCTCTGCAGTAGGATAAATTGCATATAGTAGCTACAAACCAGATACAAGTGCAGATGAAAAAGATCTTTTGAAGATATTGATGGAGATATTTTCAGCCAACTGTACAAGTGAAAAGTCTGAAGGTATGGACTGATTGATTTTTGTATTTTTAATCTGGTTATATGAATTTATTAGCAGCAAAGAACAGAGAATTTCTTGAGAAGAGGAAAGAGAAAGCAGTGGCAGAACCTAAGAAATCCAACAAAAGTTGGACAAGAGAGGACTAATACGTGTTCTCAAAAATAATGAGTGGACCTACAGAATCCAAGAAGAGAAAAGGATATGCTCAAAAGGTTCTAGTGAGAGGACCATAGATACCGAAAGGAAAATCTCAAGGAGAGATAGCTTTTTGAGGTATAGTAGACAAGTATGGATACTTGTTGGAGGTGAAGTCTTAGTTACAGTCCACAAGTGAACAGGATGAAGTTCACTAAAGAGGAGAAGGAGACATAGATAATGACTATTGAAGGTCATTACAGGGGTTCATAGAAAAGCCATAGTAGAAGAAAGAAGAAAGAGAGACAAGAAGAATGTAGCAGAGAATTGCTAGAGTTAGCAAGAGACATTTTGTGCTTTGAGAAGCATACGTAGGCTGTTGAAGAAGAGAACGAGAGGTATGGTTGGATTATGAAAAAAACAATGATATAGAATTCACTTCATGTGAAGCTACAACAAAATATGTTTGATGGATTGAAGAAAGAACTCAGAGAAGTTGAATATAATATGGAGGTTTCATATTGTGAGCCTTAACAGGGTCCTTTTCTTGGAGAGGATGATGAAGAAAAAAAGAGAGACCAATTGAGAGTCTCATGAATTCTGTAAAGAGTACAGATCAGCTTATGGATGAGATGATTGTGAGGCCAAATGAGACCAAAAGGTCTTATGATTTTTAGATTGATGATTTGTTTATGATTGCAGGTTTTGTTGCAGATGATGGGAAGTGTTTTAAAAATGTCTTAAATATTGATGAAGTCAAATATGATGAAGAAAGTCTCTCAAATGAGGAAAGGTGTGAAGTATTGCAGAAAAAGGAACTCATTGATGAGTTGCTTAATGGAGGAACACAGTCAGTTGAAGATAATATGAAGATAAAGGAAGAAAAATAAATGTGCAAAGACATTTATGCAAGGAAGAATCAAGATTGTCTTTTGATAAATGAGAAAGTTGAAGAATCACCTTGGACTGTCATGAAGCCTAAAGAAATAGGTGATGGTAAAAGATTGATGTTGTGTTCATACCAACAAAATAGGAGGATGTCAGAGAAAATATCAACAGGTACTTTAGAGTCACATGTTTTTTAAATTAATTATTGGTGTATGACTGTAGGTATTAAAACCCACTTAGATGATGTGTCTATGCAGGTTGTGAATCATAGGATGGATGCTTTGGGGAAGAAAGGAAAAATCAGAATTAGAACATTGACAGAAGAATATGTTCACTATTGTGAAAAGGAACATAAAATCATCTTAGAAAAAGATGGTGTAGAAGAGGCACTAGCTGAAAGTGTCATGAACTCTTGGGAGAGTTCAGATCGGCAAAATAATATGTTGATCAAAACACTAGATTATCTTGTAATTCAGTGGCTATCAGCAAAGAGTCAAGAGGAAAACAACAGTTTCAAGAGAAGAAGATGTACATGTACCATCCAAAGGATAAACTGGACATGGAGATGGAAGAACTAAGGTTTTTGATGGTGAAGATGTATCAGAGAATACATGAAGAAAGAATGAAGATTTACATCAGCAGAGAAAATAGACAGAACAGTGGCAGAAGAAAGATCACAAAAGAAGATTGCAGAAGCAAGTTTAGTGGAGCATTGCAACAAAAAATTTGGAAACCATGAGAATTAAACATGACAAAGCCAAAACAACATCAAGCAACTTGAAAGCTTCATCACAAAGTTTGGGATCTGGGAATACTGAAGATGGAAGGTTATGACTAGGACATCATATTTCTTTCTTCTTGGGGAGTATGATGCAGGAGCATCCTTCTCTCCATCCAAATCCAAGTACTACATGTTTTATCAGGCCTAGAGGGGGTCTTTCATTTATGAATTAATAGTCTTCAAACTATCACATTGTAAAAAATCCTATGTAAAATATGATTCTAGATTGATGATGAATCATTAGATGAGTCACTAGGAAGGTGAATGAGTCATTATAACAAATCCATTGTCTAATGGTAGCGAGTCATAGGATAGGTTAGAGGATTTGCTGTAATTAGGATTAGTTAGCAGAAGATTGGGGATTATTGAGTGGATTAAGGATCTGAACCAGAATTGGTTCGTGAATCCAATTGTATATATATATATGTAATCCTGCGAGGCATATGAGAAGAGACAGAGATACACAGAATATAGAGAGAATAGGAGAAGTAGCTATAATAGAGTAAATATGGATCAAGCAAGGCCAATTAAGGATGTATCATGCCTAAGGAGATCAGAACATAGGTTCTGAGATAGTTTGTATGTACCATTTAAGTGTGTGAATGAAAAAACCTATTTCGTAATAATATTTGTCTAAATGTAATTTTGTTTGAATGAGTGATTTCATAAGCATATGTGTGAATTCTTGATTAAATATATGTTAATAGCTGATAAGCCTGTGTGTGACTTTAGGGCTTCTGAGAAGGAGGGAAACAAATATCAATTGATCGGTTCTATGATCAATTAAAGGGTAATTAGGTGAACAATCCATTTAGGATTTTGTGAATGAAATGGTGTGTACAAAGTAACCTTGTTGCAGGGTTCTTGATCTGCAGATCGATCACTGCAAGGATCGATGAAAACTGAGATTTAATCCTGTGTAGGCTTGGATGGTTGAGATCGTGGAAGGAGAAAATCAACTTCTAAAAATTGATTCCCCAAATAAAATTTATGCTCAAGATAACCATAAGATGATAATCCATATGCTTGACGATCGTGCGGTGGATATTGAAGGTTGACAGAAGATCAATGGACATGATCAAATTCTGCAAAGAGAAAGTATGCATCTGTAAAGTTAGTTCAAGATCCGCAATCTGAAACAAATCGATGGTCGAGAGTGAGGTCGCAAAGGATCGATAGTGTAGAATATTTGAAGTATGGGAAGCCCAATTTTTGAAATTTGACAAGCCGAGTTCCGCAATCCACTAAAGTATGGAAGGAGTTGTTTGATCCGCTAAAGTTTGGAAAGTGGAAAGGGAAGTGTATAAAGGTGCATGCAGAAGGAGAATTGCGGATGCGAAAGTGTGGAAGTGCAGAAGTTCAAAAATTGGAGAAGTGATTTTTCCAATTTCTGCATCCCACATTGCAGAAAAGGTGAATGCAAAAATTCCATTGCGGAAGGGAGCGTGCAGAAATATTGAAATTGTGGAAATTTGGAAGGTGGAAAAGATAGTTGTGGAAACCCAAAAAAATGAAGGATTTGGGTTGCGGAAGAAGGTTTAACACCGAAATTTTGATGTCAGGAAGGGTTTAAAGTCCCTCCATGCTCTAAAGTTCATGTTTTTTATCTCAGAGGTTAAAAAAATATGCCACTAAGGTGGGGTTGGAATCAGGCTAGAACTATCGGTGGGGTTTTCCACACACTAAAGTTGGCTATAAAATTGATATCCATCAATAAGATTTGTGATGAAGGAATATATACTATGCTTCATAAATAAACATGCAAAATGATTCTAGGATGAATGGTGTTGATAAGGGGAGTCTAGAATGGAACTATGTACAAGGTATTGGGAAGAACCATCACGGATGGGTGTAACAAGCAATTCTATTGTCCCTTAGAGTGGAAAGAAGGAAGACAAAACACCTAGTATCTATGGAGAAAAGAAAATTCTATGGAATCAAACACTAGGACATATTGGAGAGAATGGAGCATTACATGATAAAGGTGTGGTTGAAGGTATATATGATTGCACATTAGATTTTTATTAATATAAATATTGCATATATGGAAAAAAGAATCTAGTAATATTTGCATCTGGTGCTATGTTTGGACATGTGCATGTGTCATAGCATATTTTGCCACATCATTGAAAAAATGTTCACTTTGACCATTTCTATGATCTTCATCCCCTTCGCATACTTCCTTCTCCTTTTGTGGTTTAAGAAAATTATCCCTTCTCATTAAAAACCTTCAGAAAACCTGTATTTTATGCACATGCATGCTCCAGCAATGCATAGCATGCATATAGGCGCCCTGCTAGTGTCCGGCGTGTGTCTGGCCTTTTCTAGGGTCAAAAAAGAAATAATTATCAAGAAAAGTGAAATTAGTTTCATGGGTTCTAACCTCGTTTTCTCGGTAGATAACTCCAATAAATTTCCTGACTACCCCTCCTAAAGTATAAAAGAGGCTATGGAAGGAATGATAAGGTGGAGAGCGCATTGCTAGAATTTTTCCTATTGAATCCACTACCCTAGTCCCAAGTCTACAAATCATTTCCCCACTATTTGAAAACATGCATTTCCAGTAGCCTCCACTTTTATTTAGTCAAGAAACTACAGCATTGTTTCTTTGGGCCTATTTCTTGTGGAGCACAAAAGAGTTGTACATGTGTGTGACCCATGCAGAGGAACTCATATTCAGATTTAGAATAGCGTCACATCTAAGAGAAGGTGATATCATTCTTGTATATTGTTGTTACTAGTATATAAAGAATTTACTTTCCTGTCCTACAAGTAACTACATTTGAATTGTAGTTACTTATTCCATATTTGTAGATTTCTATTTGTATTCTTGTTTTGTTTATTATTGCGGGATTTTCAAGAACATATCCAGATTAAAGTTTGAAAGGAGGGATCTTCTATAGCCATTGGATTATAGGTAGGGCCTTAATATTTTTTTCAATATTTAGATAACTATAAATATGTTTAATTTCATTCTCAAAATGATTATCATAATTTTCTTTATGGGGCACTGCTCTGTGATGGCTCCAACCCATAGCCATTAGGGATTTTCCCCAAAATAGAATTGGAAACTCTATTAGGGAGAGTCTCCTATTTTGGGTTATTTTAGGGTATTTCTATGGTTTTCTATTGTGTTTTGTTTGATTATTTTTCTTTATGTTTTTTTTGTTTGTCCTGCAAATATTTAGTTATAGTAGTTTCATTTTTATCTAGGAATCCTTAGAGTATAAAATGAGATTTGTTTGGAACCTTGAATTTTTATTTATGTATTTTATCACACTCATACATATTGTAGTTCTTACATAAGCATATAGATATGCACTTTACTATTCTCATAGGTATTAAATTGAGCACATAGATCTGTGGACCCACACACAACTCACAAGATAGATCACACAATTTTACTCAGAAATTGAAGAATGAAACAGTGCAAAAATGGATTGCAACTGTGAATGCTTTCATTAATCAAAAGTAATTATATAATTAATTACAATGAAAGTACAATGGATAAATAGCCTCATGCATATCAAATACATGTGAAGAAATTAGAATTGGTTTGAATCTACTTGAATGATTTGTTAACTAACCTTGTCTAAATCATTATCGGAGTTCATCGGAGTTCAAAATCCAAACTCAAGAGTCTAATTCATTGTTAACTAGTCCAACTAACTAAGGTAGGTGAGTAAATGCACCTCACCTTCATGCAGCCATGCAAACCTAGCGCTAGTTGATTATAAATGAATGTAACAGAGTAGAACTGAATGTAACTGACTCCTAACTGAGCTTGACTAGTCACCAACTGAACTCAACTAATGGAGGTTGGTATCGGCACTCCCAGTGGCTCCTAATTTGTAGGTATTGATCTAGGAGGCTCCTAAACTAATGCATGTAAGTGCAATTAGTGGTAGTTGGCCTCAATTAGTGCTCCCCACACTTTAGTAACTGGTACATGTGCCTAAACTAGGCCAAGTGGACCCAATGGTGCTAGTGACTAAAAATAGACTTAAAGAACTCCTGATTTAGACATAATTGACCAAATTGGACAAGGGAGGATTATAATCCTAACACCCCCCCTAAATGCTAACTTGGAAAATTTGTGGACCTTGGTAACTAAGACCATAGGTCACCCATTACAGCAATTAAAGTAATTTCTCAACACAAGGATATAGGAAAAAAACCACATGGAAAAAAAACCCCCCCTCTAACTAAGCAGATAAAATCATGATTCAAGTTTAAAAAACTTGAAAATATGTTGCTGCAACCTTCATCTCTGTGATATAACAAAGCAACATGCATGATGTTTTGTGAACAAGTATCATGGGGCCTGGCATGTAGACTTCTCCATCTTCTCTGAAAATGGTGATGGAAGGAAGGAGGAATTTAACCTTTTCCTCTTTCTGGATGAAGAGGTGTATGATCCACTTTATTCTTCTGAAGGTAGTGTAACTGATCAACCCTTGCCATGTATCATCTCACAGGGAGTTTGTTGCATCTCTCTGAAGGAGGTAATATTGCATGGCATAGCGCAAGGTTCTTTGTCTTCTGAGACTCAGATGGATTTCCAGTCATCTTCCTAGATTCCTGCTTGGGAGTAAGGACTAGATCTAGATCTGAATCACCCTGAAACTCAATCTCATAAACTTATATAGTTGGTTCTACAATACTAGTGTAAGATGCAAAAGAAGTAGATGAAATGTTTTTACCTTCCCTTTCAAGTGGCTGCTAAGAGTGCACTGGTTCTGAAAATGGCATGAAGTGTGAGAACTCATATGCCTTGGAGGCATGATTTGCAACACCCTTCGCTATGATTTTCCCAGTAGACATATCTGTGATCTCCACTGAGTCAAGACCAAACATCACTCGCTTTGGAGAGCCAGTATGAGTCATCTAGTATACAGATAACATATTTGCAGCTAAGGAGGGCACATAAAGCACATTATTGAACTTTCCATGTTCAAGCTTAATAGAACCCTTCCCTTGGCTCAAATTTGATTGCTATTACCCATCTGAATACTAATACCATCAAAATACTGCAAGGAAGAGAATTATTCTCTAGATGCAACCATATGATTGGAAGCTCCAGAATCAATGAGGAAGGCATGTGATGTTGAACAACTAGTCTTCATTGCATGGCATGCCTTCCTTACGCTAGCAGGTACAGTAATGTTATGTTTCTTTAGAATAATATCCATCTCATCAATTGTTCTTCTCATACATGATCTTTCTGGATGAAAAAACCTTCCACATTAAGAATAGAGGGTCATTCCTTTGTGATTCTTCTTGCTTCTATTTGAACCTGAAGGTTCATTTGACTTCTCTTTCTCCATAGGAGACTCGTCCTTTTTTCTTCCCTTTATCATTCTCTACCTTAGGTCCTCCAGCAACCAGTGCTTGATCTTTGGAATATCAAATGATCCCCATTTGGATAAACTTGTCATGCTCCTAGGTGAGAGATTCAATGAAGGATTTAAGAATATGCATCCTCCAATTTGTAGTGAGCTTCACTAAATGAAAGGTTAATACAAAGATTGAGTGGTCTGCACCAAGTTTTGAGAGAATAGAAAGGATGATTTGATCATCCTCCTTCTCAACATTGCAAAACTTCAACTGGAACACTAGATGCTTGAATTTGGTGAAGAAGCCATTTAGTGTTTCGAAATTGGTTGGATGAAGAGAAATTGGCTCATTCTCTAGCTGATAGATCCTCAGGTCATCATGCTTATCAAATAAGGAAGAAATATTATCCCAAACCTCCTTGGGATTCTTTAATCCATTTATGTGGAAGAGAATATCTCGAGATATTGAGAGGCACAAGCATCCATATGCTTCATCAAGCCTATTTCAGTACTTTTCTTTGTCAACATAATGGACTGGCTCTGCCTCTGTCTCCATTTTGAGTATGAAGAGTGTTTTAGAGCATAGTTGCATCTCCATGTCCTCCTTACAATGGTGGTAGTTGAAAGAAGTGAGAAGCTCCATTGGAGGGGCCATTTAGAATGCAATGAAGGAGACTGAGTTGTTGTAGCGAATGCAGTGAAGGAGACTGAGCTGCTTTTAGCGAATGCAATGAAGGAGACTGATAAACCTGTAAATCACACAATCAAATAGACAATGTAAGGTCGATAGCCTGCACTTTTGGAATTTTCTTCACACCCAGCATAGTTGATCAAGCAAGCTTGATCAACAATTCCTTAACTTGGGATATTAAGTGGTAAATTCTCCTCTTCTAGTGCAATGCTGGAAGGAGCAATTTTGCTCAATTTTTTTATTATTCAAGTATGAATCTGTAGTAGGAGAAGTGCCTTGTCCTGCTGAGGCTCTGATACCATATTAAATTTAGCACATAGATCTGTGGACCAACACACAACTCACAAGATAGATCACACAATTTTACTTAGAAATTAAAGAATGAAACAATGCAAAAATGGATTGCAACTATGAATGCTTTCATTAATCAAAAGTAATTAGATAATTAATTACAATGAATTACAATGGATAAATAGCCTCATGCAATTCAAATCCATGTGAGGAAATTCGAATTGGTTTGACTCTACTCGACTGAATGGTTAACTGGCCTTGTCTAAATCATTATTGGAGTTCATCAGAGTTCAAAATCCAAACTCAAGAGTCTAATTTAGTGTTAACTAGTCTAACTAACTGTGGTAGGTGAGTAAATGTGCCTCACCTGCATGCAACCCTGCAAACCTAGTGCTAACTGAGTAGAACTGAATGTAACAGACTAGAACTAAATGTAACTGACTCCTAACTAAGCTTAACTAGTCACCAACTAAACTCAACTAATGGAGGTTGGTATCAGCACTCCCAATGGCTCCTAATTTGTAGGGATTGATCTAGGAGGATCCTATACTAATGCATGCAAGTGCAATCAGTGGAAGTTGGCATCCATTAGTGCTCCCAACACTTTAGTAACTGGTACATGTGCCCCAATTAGGCCAAGTGAACCTAATGGTGCTAGTGACTAAAAATAGACTAAAAGAACTCCTGATTTGCACATAATTGACCAAATTGAACAAGGGAGGATTATAATCCTAACAATAGGCACATATGTTCCTAAAGAAAGAAAAAAATTCTAGTGTTTTTGAGGTCATACTTGTGTTGTAGTGGACTAGAGTGCATAAATACATAGGCTTCTTTGGACTAGAGCATGAATGACCCAGTCTTCTTTGATTTTCAATATGTTCCTTAATTAATTAGGAAATTTTCGTTTATAATGATATCAGTTTGGGTCTATAATTAGTTTTTTCAACTCCAGGATGCAATAGTTTTATAAACAAAAATAAAATGTATTCAATTTATGCTTGTTTTTATTTTAGTTTATTCAAAGTTTGTTTTGGCTTGTTTGTTTGGATTTTGTCTTTCGATATGAACTCTATAAAATACTCACTTTTTATTTTATCTTTTATCTCTATTTTCATTATTAAAGTTAAAAAAAGAGAGATTTTAGATTTCCTTGAAAAAAAATCTATGTTATTTTTCTTTTGCATGAAAGTACATCCATATTCTATAGCCATTGGTTTATAGGTAGGGATCCCTCCTGTGTATAAGTCTTGTATGTATGCCCCATATTCCATAGATAGGGAACATATACATCCCTAAATACATGATTTCACAAGTGTAGGGTGTGTATACATGCTTTGGATCACTATATGGCATGTATATACACGAGCTACCTTCAAATATGGTGTGTATATGTTCTAGTTGGCCAACAATAGGGTTTTTTTTTTTTGGCGGGGGGGGGGTGTAGTGTTAGATTTATCAAGTCTAGTGGGGATATAGGTCTTTCTTATATTTTCCAAATTATGATTCTTAAGCCTTCAAAATCACCATTTCATGTGTATTTTATTATCCCTTGAATGACAAGAAAAATTGAATTTTGCTTCAAGTCATAGTTTTCTTCTCGTTCATTTGGGAATATTTTTGGAAGTTTTTATGTTCTTAGAAGTGTTTTGATCATGTGTTCACACTTCCACATCCTTCTGAGTAACAACCGCCATTGAAATGAATACTTAAAATAAAAATTATTATACTTTTTGGATTTAAAGGGTTCACAAACTAGTCTAGGTGTGGAGTCTTGGATTAAGGTGATCAAATAAAACACTCTAAGTATTTTTGAACTTTGAAACATAGGTGTTTGACATCGGATAGTTAAAATGCAATTTTCATATAGGTTTTCAGAAATCTCCTCTTAAGTAGGAATTAAATACGAGGTCATGTAAAGTTAAAATACAGAGATTACCCATCCAATACTTAATCGAGCATCTATGGATTTTTCATTTACGGGGCATTTATTTGTACCACCTTAGACACTCTATGGTCCCGGTACTCTTAAAGCTTCAGGATTAGCTTATCTTCCCATATTTACGATCCCTACCATCGATTGTTCCCTTTGATGTCGACTGTGAATTGGTAACTTTAGTTTCTTTTCCTAGCGACCATTTAGGTGACTATAGGGGGATTTCTATGGTACTTGAGGAAAATGTTGAACCAAACTATTAGTACCTTTGGAGGGTGTCTCATACCTTTTTGGGATACTTCCACCAAGAAGGGATGTTACCGTAGGTCTCACCTTTGTTGTTTGGTTATGGGACTTAATCAACCGTACCCATATTCAAAAGGCCCCTGTTTGCTTGTATTGATATCTATAGAAATTTTAGTGGTGTGCTCATTGTTCTTGGAGTACCTTAGAGATTTCTTATTTTTGAATCAAAATTCATTGCCAAAGATCTTGTGGACAGCAACCAAGGGACCCATGTTCAATAGTCTCCTTGTGCTTTTCCATTTGTTGGGAACATTGGTGCTCCCTTGATGGCCACTTTGAATCTTATTGGATTCACCATGGGGTTGTCAATTTGGTTTTTTTCCACTCCAAATGTCTTGAATTATCGTAATTATTCTCAAGAAAACACTTTAAATCAAGGGCATCAAAACCAAGTTACCCTCTTCACCAGTAACATCTTCTCCTCCTCCTTCTACCTCATGTGTTGAAGGTCTTGATACTAGTAACCAATAGTATAAAATGAATATGGGGAAGAATAGGAAGAAGATGTGAAGACAAGGGGAATAGATATCCCCAAAAGATAAATTTCCACAAAGGTATTTTATTATCCTCAACTAAAATTTTAAAGTATATATAGTTAATAAAAAATCAAATATATTCCACTATATGTTCATAAGTACTTTTTAAAACAAGTGAATATGCCACAAAGTGGCTAGTCCCTCCCAAATATATAGATTGAGAAAGTATATAATTTGAGTAGAATTTGATAAAGTAAACGAAAAATGAAAAAAACATAAATATTTGTATTAAATTTGTCACATCAAATTGTGATGATAAAAGCATTAAAATAAAAATATATAGAATTGGTAACATCAAACTCAAAACGTCACATGAAAAGTGGGAAGGTTTTGTTTTTATTTCTAGTACATAAAAGTCGACACTATCAAGTGAAGGTTGTCACATGGTGACTTTTACAAAAATTACATATTAAATGTTTTTATTTTATTTTCTATGTTATAAAAATAAATTCACACCCATATTGTCACATGCCCCAATTTGCAAAACATTTTATGTTTTAAGAAACATTATGTTATATTTTATTATAAAGTTTGTAATTAATGACCAAGTGGGGTCAAGGATAATTGAATGTAATTGCTGAATATTTTAGTAATAAATAAATGAAAGATGAGACAACAACTTAAGGAAGCTATTAAATGAGTGTTTTACTGGTCACTTGGTGGAGAAGGCTAGGTTGAGAGCAAATTGACACTTGGCAGCATCCTCAAACTACTTCTAGCTGTTGCAGGAGGCAACTTCCCTATTTTTTGTCACGTCCCCGGTTTTGACCCCGTTTGCATGATGTGTAAATTGTAATTAATCATGGTGAGGAGCTCAAGGCAAAAGCCCCACCATCGATTTGGTTGTGTATGTTTCGGCAATGGGGATAATTGCCGATGGAATGTAGTGCTATCCGGCACATTTTAATTTGGCATCATGTAAACCCGCACATCAAATAAAACTAAAACCACAACCAGCTACGGCAGTGCAACGTTAAATGAAAAGGGCATGGTTCCAAAGGATAAGGGGTGGGGGATGTCAAACCTTGGTTATGGGAAAAACCCATGTTTTATTGCCTTGTTGTTTTGCCACCTTTGTTGTTTGTCAACCTCTTTAATGCTTCAGCTGGTGGTTGGGGGAGTTATTGATGAAGTGGTGGTGGTTGTGGCAAGCTGTCAGCCTTACCCACTCGCTCACTCCACCCACGTTTTCCATTCTTCTCCCTCACGCACTCTTCCCTGTTCAGTTCACTCTACCACGATTTTGGGTCTGTTGGCTCCTCACGCACAGGTTTTGGGGGCGTTTTTGGTCTCACGCAGGTTTTCTTCCTCTTCCCCACGAGTTGCTGAGCACCCACGAACTGCAAATTTGCGTCCTTCCTGTTGTGTGTGCATCCACGGGAAAAAACGGAGCTGTTTCTCTTCACGCAGGGCCTCCATTGTCTGTTATTTTCCTTGCTGGGTCGGATTTTTTACCCATGCGTAGGTATTCTTCTGTTTGGGGCGCACATAGTGAGCTGAGAGCCGTGATTTTGCATCCACGACTGACTGTGAAGGGCCATTCACGGTTTTGGCTGTCTCACAAATTAGTTGGGTCGTTTTTCCCTGTTGTAGTTTGTTTACTGTTGTGTTTTTGGGGCTGTGCAATTCGTTTTCCAGGTTTTAAGCTGTGACAGCTGATTGGTTGCCTGAGTGCAATGGATAGTCTTTGGACTGTGCTGGCTTGGCTTGGTTGTTGAAAGCCTGTGAAACCCAGCTGTGTTGTTTTGTTGCTTATGTCCCCTTGGCTATGTATAAGCCTGTAATTGACCCTTATTCTGAAGGAATCATGCCCAGCTCGGGGGTGGCAGCGTTGCTAAGAGATTAATGAGCAAGCTGGCCTATGGTTGGGTGGAACGTTGCAGCGACGTAGCTGGTTGCGGGTGAAATTCTTCATCTAAAGATAAGTACTGCTGTTTATTTCACCTCTGCAATTTATATACTGTATTGTGTGAAATGATGAACATGCTCAGTGCTGGAAATGTGTTTGTGTTGCTTCCGCTGTATGATTGAAGAGTTTTGCATATGTGTATGCTTGTAATGTTTAATTCCAGCATTTGATTTTCTGTTTATGTTCATTGGGCATTTTGCCCCAGCTATGTTTGATGCGTTCGTCGCGTCCTCTTCGCTGGTTGAGGGCTGGGGACGTGACAATATGGTATCAGAGCACCATGGTTGCAACAATGGGCCTCTATGGGCCAAGAAGATGCAGTGACAGAAGGTAGAATTACCTTCTCTGTTCAGCAGGGCAGCAACGAATTCAGAAAAATCGCCCAAGTGTGAGCAGTCGGACCACAGGAGGAAGTGGAATTCCACCGTTGCGGGTGAGCTGGAGAAGTTTCTATTCGCCGTTGCGGGCGAATGGCTGAAGTCTCCCATCCGACTGTTGCGGAAGGGTTCATGGAGTTAACCTCCATCGTTGCGGGTGAGACAACGATCTTCCCCTTCGACCGTTGTGGGCGGCAAAGCAATCCTGCACCCGACGCGAAATTCCTCCAATTGCCGACGCTGCGAAAAATTTGAATTTTCGCTAAGTAACGGGCGGCCAATCGGAAGAACTGGTGAAGTTCCTGTCCACCATTGCGGAAGGATTCAGGAAGTTTCTGTCCGCCGTTGCGGACGAGTTCACAGAGTTAACCTCCGACCGTTGCGGGTGGCGGAGCGATCTCGCGTCCGATTCGAGATCCGCCCGATCGCCGACGCCGCGGAGAGTTTGAAGATCCGTCCGATCGCCGACGCCGCAGAAAAATTCCGAAAATTCGGCTAAGTATGGAAAGGTCGGGCCCTTGAAGGAAGTGAACTTCCGCCATTGTGGAAGGATTTCTAAAGTCTTCGGTCCGCCGTTGCGGGTGGCTAAACAATCCCGCGCCCGATCCAAGATTCCGCCGACGTCCGACGTTATGAGATTGGTCCGACGTCCGACATTCAAGTTGTTGCAAGCGCCGATCGGAAGAGTTGGCGAAGTGGGAGATCGAAAATTCAGCTAAGTGTTGGGGCGGTCGGAAGAGTTTGTGAAGTAAGCGTCCGCCGTTGCGGGTGAAGGAGCGTTCAGGCTTCCGATTGGAAAGTCTTCCGACTTCCGATCCAAGAGTCAGCCGACGCCCGATGCGGAAAGTTCGTCCAAGGAAGAGCGGATGTCGGAAGGATTGAAGCTTCCAAGAGCCGACGCTGCGGAGGAAAGAATGCTCCGACGTCCGCCGTTGCGGAAGGTTGGAACTTCCGGGGGAGCCGCCGTTGCGGCTGCGTAGATGAATAGACCACCCAATTCGAAAGGCTACCGAAGGTCGCCGTTGCGGGAGGTAGAAGCTTCCGGGGAGCCGCTGTTGCGGAAGGGTTGGAATACCCGGAGAGCCGCAGTTGCGGAAGGTAGAAGCTTCCAGGGAGCCGATTCGGCGGAAGACAGAAAGGTTAGGGAGCCAGTTCGGCGGAGGAAGGAATGGGAAAGGAGCCGACGTTGCGGCTGGGAGAATGATGTGGGAGCCGACGTTGCGGCTGTGATGATGGTTCCGGGAGCCGATATGTCGGATGGGTAGATGAAGTGAGGATCCGATTCGGCGGAAGGGAGAATGGTGGAAG
>LPNX010850487.1:527661-557167 GCA_001517045.1 Pseudotsuga menziesii
AAGATGGTTTGGATTATGTCAGTGAGACGTGTGTGGATATGAAACGTAAACAGGAAACAAGGATGGGGCCTTGGTTTGCTTAAACCTGGTGATTGGAAACCACACAGACAGAGCTAGAGGGCTGGCTTTCTTCTCCACAACCCCGGGATAGCACTAGAAGGGAATGCAGGGCCTGAGGGACTGTGTAGCAGAGAAGGGACTGATTCCTTGTGCTGGGTGTGTGTGTGAGTGTTATAGAAGTCAGGCTAGTTCTGGTGTAGGTGTTCCTAGCTCTGCAGTGAGCTCACCAGCTTAGCATTCAGCTTCTCCCAACTCCTTGATGGTGCCTAACAGATACAAAGGCATGCTGTGACGGCAAATGGATAAGTGTTCTGTGACCCTTTGCTATGAATATGCATGTTTAATTATTAAATTGTATATGCAGAACATGTTTGGATTTATTTCCATGATGAATGATTGCTTGAGTATGCATAGGGCCTGCATGGCACACACCGGGAATGGGTGCACACTTTTTCGATGTCGAGTCATGAAAGGGTTTTCAATATTGATTACACTCTGGGGAGTGGACGCACTCCTGGTGTCTCAATATTTGATAGTGAATGATATGAAATGTAATTACAGTTTTAGAGCAATGATGCTGATGAGTTTGCTTGTATTGCTTGTGTTGCTTGTATTGACAGGCTAAAGGTAAAGGTAAATGGTTGATATAAGTGCATGTCGGTATAAGTGTATGTTGGTATAAGTGCATGTTGATATAAGTGTATGTGTCATTGTTGACATGAATGTATGATGGGCTATGATATGCCTAAGGATCCATAGTAGATCCTAGACCTGGAAATGGTCATGATAAAGTTCCAAGCCTAGTTGACATGGTTATGTACTGGCTGGACATTAATTATTCGATGTTGAGGAGAAGCCTGCGTGCTGACCTAACATCTGAGTCCATAGGTGATCCCAAGGCTTGCAAAGCGAAGCAGGATCCTGTGGACGAACGAGGAAACGCACAATACAGATAAGTATTGGATTATTTTGCTTATGAATATACATGTGTATATGATTTGGATATGATGTTTTAAGCTCTTGTTTAAGAGGTAGAATCAATGAGAATAAACTAAACATGTGAATTATTCAATGTTTGAATATAGGTATCGCTGGAGGCGAGGACTATGAGAGCATCCTAGAGATGCATGAGGACATGTGACTGTCCTGGAAAGCTCGGACTGAGCGGTAATGAAAAAGGTGCTAGTGAGACAAGAGAGTCCTAGCAGCCAAGACAAACCATGTGGAGAGACTCCATGGTTTAGAGGCCTGGAATAGACCGAAGACACTAAGTGTCATGACCAAGAGAGATTGGTCCAGCATTCATGGTAAAGTGAAAGAGGCTGAGAGCATGAAAAGCCACTGCGATGGCGAGGGTTCCAGAATGGAACAAAACAAAGAGGGGGAAATCTCTTACTACTCTCTCTTGCCTTTTGATTATATATGTTTATGTATATATGGTTATGCATTATGAAAACAAAGGATTGTTGAATGCATGTATGATTGAGAATGAAATGTGTGTATTTGATTAAGCAAATTTGTGAATGCTGGAATAGTTAATTCCCTGCCCAGGAATGGACATGAAGGAGCTCATGTGCCTGTTGGGAAAAGGCATGAAAAATGTGAAAGTTTCCTTAGTGGAACTCAGACTGTCATGCCAATTGGGTAATTAACTAACTGATTTTGATATCTATATTATGCTTGGCCTGATAGACTTTCAATGGTGCATTTCACAGGTGAGAAAAGTGAAACCAGGTGGTGCACGTTGATTATGGCAGCAGATCAAAAGTTGTTGGACTTGGCTGGAAGTCTCCTTCAAGTGATTGCCAAGACCCAAGAAAATCTTGGGGAGATGCTCAGGATACAGAAAAGGCAGAGTGAAATGAACCACCAGATTTTGCAAGACTCTATTGGTTTGCAAAGGGAGGTGAAAAGCCTTCTGGGAGCAATCGGCAAAGGAAAGGAAGGTGGATCAGCAATGGGACAAATGTCCAAGCGACCCGATAAGAAACGGTCCAGGCATGAAGACTCAAAGGAAATTAAGCAGGTAATGATGAAGCAGCCAGTGAGATGCTGGAGATGCGGAGGACATCATTTACGCCGGGACTGTCCAATGAGGGAACATGATGAGGGCAATAGCCGCAAAGTTCCTAGACTTCGGGATCAGCAAGAAGCTGAGGACCAACAGGAAAAGTCCATGGAAGCCGAGAGACTTGGTCTTGAACGTTCAAAGTAGATGATTGAACGTGGTATAGATCTGCAATTTTGAATTTTGGTGTGCAATTGTAAATGTATTGTATATATGTAATGGAACACCGAGGACGGTGTTATTCCAAGGGGGAGGGGAATGTCACGTCCCCGGTTTTGACCCCGTTTGCATGATGTGTAAATTGTAATTAATCATGGTGAGGAGCTCAAGGCAAAAGCCCCACCATCGATTTGGTTGTGTATGTTTCGGCAATGGGGATAATTGCCGATGGAATGTAGTGCTATCCGGCACATTTTAATTTGGCATCATGTAAACCCGCACATCAAATAAAACTAAAACCACAACCAGCTACGGCAGTGCAACGTTAAATGAAAAGGGCATGGTTCCAAAGGATAAGGGGTGGGGGATGCCAAACCTTGGTTATGGGAAAAAACCATGTTTTATTGCCTTGTTGTTTTGCCACCTTTGTTGTTTGTCAACCTCTTTAATGCTTCAGCTGGTGGTTGGGGGAGTTATTGATGAAGTGGTGGTGGTTGTGGCAGGCTGTCAGCCTTACCCACTCGCTCACTCCACCCACGTTTTCCATTCTTCTCCCTCACGCACTCTTCCCTGGTCAGTTCACTCTACCACGATTTTGGGTCTGTTGGCTCCTCACGCACAGGTTTTGGGGGCGTTTTTGGTCTCACGCAGGTTTTCTTCCTCTTCCCCACGAGTTGCTGAGCACCCACGAACTACAAATTTGCGTCCTTCCTGTTGTGTGTGCATCCACGGGCAAAAACGGAGCTGTTTCTCTTCACGCAGGGCCTCCATTGTCTGTTATTTTCCTTGCTGGGTCGGATTGTTTACCCATGCGTAGGTATTCTTCTGTTTGGGGCGCACATAGTGAGCTGAGAGCCGTGATTTTGCATCCACGACTGACTGTGAAGGGCCATTCACGGTTTTGGCTGTCTCACAGATTAGTTGGGTCGTTTTTCCCTGTTGTAGTTTGTTTGCTGTTGTGTTTTTGGGGCTGTGCAATTCGTTTTCCAGGTTTTAAGCTGTGACAGCTGATTGGTTGCCTGAGTGCAATGGATAGTCTTTGGACTGTGCTGGCTTGGCTTGGTTGTTGAAAGCCTGTGAAACCCAGCTGTGTTGTTTTGTTGCTTATGTCCCCTTGGCTATGTATAAGCCTGCAATTGACCCTTATTCTGAAGGAATCATGCCCAGCTCGGGGGTGGCAGCGTTGCTGAGAGATTAATGAGCAAGCTGGCCTATGGTTGGGTGGAACGTTGCAGCGACGTAGCTGGTTGCGGGTGAAATTCTTCATCTAAAGATAAGTACTGCTGTTTATTTCACCTCTGCAATTTATATACTGTATTGTGTGAAATGATGAACATGCTCAGTGCTGGAAATGTGTTTGTGTTGCTTCCGATGTATGATTGAAGAGTTTTGCATATGTGTATGCTTGTAATGTTTAATTCCAGCATTTGATTTTCTGTTTATGTTCATTGGGCATTTTGCCCCGGCTATGTTTGATGCGTTCGTCGCGTCCTCTTCGCTGGTTGAGGGCTGGGGACGTGACATTTTTGTTGTCATGTTCCCAAAGAAAATGGAACAAGAGCAAGTGGCTCATTAAGTGAAAACTGACCCCAAGGACCTAGGCATGCTAATAAAACTTCCCATTGAAGACAACTGAGGCTGCTCATTCTTGACTTGTGAACATTATGGGTGAATGAAGTCCACAAGAGAATTCGATGGAGGGGACTAGCTAAAGTGTGTTTGGAGTAAAAAGTTCTAAAAATCTGAACTAGTGCAGCTATTCTAAGTTGAGTTCATACTATTGTATGAAGAACTAATTTACTGTTGAACACTCAGTAGAGTTTCATAGTATTACTAAACTACATCTCTCACCCATTACTTCTACCAGTTGGACCAGGAGACAAGATCGGGGGTCCTGATATTTGTAGTTCAGCTTTTCTCCAGGAGTTGGTTGGGAGGAACAGGTTCCTTAAGTTGTTGTCACCTCATCTACATTTCCAAGTTCTACTTGATTTGTCTAGTTTTCTAATTGTTTACTGTTATCTAGAAGGATTGAGTTTAAGCAAAAATATGTTAGGTTTATGTTCTGTTGTTGCTAGGGTTAGTTTAAAAAAATACTTTTACTGTGAAAAGATAGTTAATTGCTGAATTAGATAGATTAGGGTAAATGATTAAAAGAATTTCCAGTTTTACTAATAGATAAAAAAAAATACCTAACTGTATTTTTCCACACCTTTTTAAAGGTAGTACTCTAGTACAGTAGGTTATATTAACTTCAGATAAAGAATCGAATGAAGTAACCATGAATGTGTTTTATTACCTTCTACATGTTTCATAAGAGTTTTTCATATGAATGTTTTTCCTTTCTATTTCAGATGTTTTTAATTAGATAGTGTACTTTGAATAACATAAACATATCTGCCTTAGGAAATATTTAAAAGTATAAATTTACTTAGCTTGTGTATTTACTTACATAATAGATATATTACTCACTATAAGTCTATTGTTATAGTATTTAACAGACATTATAAAAACAAGAATTAAATAACTAGGATTAACTTAAAGAAATAGTAAAATAAGGCTAGAAGTTTATTAAGATAACTTCATCTTTAAACGGAGTAAAATGAAGCTAGAATAACATTAAAATCAAATACTGACTATGTATTTTGAATTAAGAGAAATTAGGGTTTATAAATAAAACCTATTTGAAGGAACTGTAAAATACAAATAATATTATCACCTCTTTTAATAACAGAGGGGTTATTCATTTCACTCATAAACAAATTAAAGCTTACATACTTTATTTATATAACCATAAGCATCAAATATATGACTATATAAACTTTAACTACATTATTCACAAGGAACAATAATAAAACGGTTTGGGTAAATATAAACTAAAAAGGAAATAAAAACCTATCAATATATTTCAACCCAGGAAAACAGTAAAGATTCAGGAGGTATTATTTACTCCTTGTTCTTCTATTTAATTACTTACAGTAAGAATCAATTTATGATCTACAAACCAACTGTATGAACATTTAGTTACATTTTTAGACATAATCAAAATAAAACATCAATTTACAGTAACAATAACCTATGTTAGGTTAAATTTAAAATAATAAACCAGAACAGCTAAACATTATAGCCTGCCTTCATTTTTTTTTAAACCACAGTAAATATATATATATATATATATTATCAAAAATATAAATTACAATATAGTAAGCTTCGAGCTTATTAAAAATTTAAAAAGCATCTAAACCCTAACTATCACAGTCTCCTTAGAGTTTACGGTGTAATGGCCTTTTTCAAACTAAGTTATGGCTTAAAAGCCCATTTAAAACAACATTACAGTAGTCAAAACTACGACTGAAGGCCCATATTTCTTTTTTAAGTCTCGGCCATGAAAGCCCCAAGTATCTACACGAAACATCCACTAGGGATTTTAAAATATTTCTTTTTATACATCATAGTCTCGGAAATAGGGCCTTCCAAAACATTTAGAAGATCATGCATAATACATCAACTGAATATAAACAAATGCATAACAAAACAATATCATGAAATGACAATTGAATACTTATATTTATTTGTTTCGTGGGTAGACTCCTTCTTGAGCCTTCAGCTTTATCATCTTCTTCATTCAAAATAGCACCATTTCTTATCCAAATGCTAAGATGGATAAGAGGTTCTTCAAGATTTGAGAGACCCATGTAAAGTATGACTGTATGGTCTCAGCATTCTGCATCTTCACATTCTTCAACTGGTTTCTTAAGGTCATCTTTTGATTTATGTTCTTCCCTTCAAATAGCTTGGTCAATGAATCAAACATCTCTTTCGGTGTATTTAGGGAAGACACTTATGGTACAAGGTGTTCCATGATTGAATCAACAATGATATTCTTGGCCTTGACCAAGTTCTTCTGGTGTAAAGCTTTTAGCCTCATCTCCCTCTAGAACTGGAACCTCTCTACTTATGTAGGTGTCCAATTCATTTTCTTTAGAAAGATCATATACTTCCATGCTTGGAAGTTGTCAACTTAACCAAGCTTATCATCAAACTAATGTGATGTATCACTTTTAAATGAGAACCTCACATGAAAATAGCAAAATATTAGATCTTACTGATTTGAGGTGTCCGTCTTGGTTCCGGAGCTGGTTGATATAGCGTTTGTCAGAGAAACCCTAATTTTCAAAACTTGGAATTTTTCAGATTTGATTGACTAGAAATATATAAATATTCAAGGTGAGCTCTCCAATGTACTCCTTTTCTGAAAACAGTGGAGGGAAGCTCTCGAAACAGGAAGCCCTAGTTTTCCAATTTCTTCTGCATAAATGTCTGATACTGTTTCTGTAATATCTCTAAAATTACTACTTCTCTGTGTCTGAAAATTCAAACTAAGGTATCCTCACCTTTCCCTGTTCCAAAACCATAGGTTTCATTAGAATTGGTTTCACCAATTGGGACTTACGATTGTTTTCCCAAGGTGACCTGTTTCAGGACTATTCATCATAGCAAAGTTGTATGGACCACCATGTGTCACTGTTTCATATTAGGGGTCTGAAAATTATAACAAAAGAAATTAAATTCTGTGACCATTTTGGAACAGCTTTCGAAATTTTATTTGGACCCTTTTAGCCCGAGATATAGCAATTCTCCCTAGGTGTCCTGTTTAGGGATGAATCCTGGAAGAGGCTGGAACCCTCACTTGAAGGGATCATATCTCCTATAATATAGAGAATATGAGGTTGAAATTTGGACACAGTGTAAATAAGGATTTTATCTTCAAACTGTGAAATTTTTCTCTCTTGAGCCTTCTCCAATCCCTAGATATAGCGAATGTACCAAAACGTATCAGTTTTAGTATTTAGGTTTTTTTCAGCTCGAGGTCAAACTAGGGTTTGACTTTCCCGGAGTTACACCCAACCAAAAATATCGACCCAGGTCTCTAAAATTTGATTTTGATGAGGAGATAAATCCTATTCCAGGCTCACTCAAAAATTCTTCTTCTGTAGAAAGCCCTAATTTCCCGCACCAAAAACTGAAAATGCCCGGAATTAAATTCTGCTTCGACAGAAAGGTGCGCCCTTCAATGGAGATTCATCCTAGCATACTTTTGTGGATGGATTGTGGAGAGAGACCCTAAAAGTAATAATCCCTAGCTTCTGTAGCTACATAATATCTTCTTCTCAGGTTAGCTCTGATACCATGTTATATTTTTATAATTTAAGGAATATGATCTTAGGATCTTATCTGAGAGAATAACATGCATAGTGATAAACACAAGAGACGAGACACAAAGAGTTTTCCTTGGGGAAACCATAAAGGAGAAAACCCCACAACTTCCTCAGATATAGAATGAGCACCAATGGCAGCAGTAAACCCGAAAACATAAAAGATGATCTCCACAGCTTGTTCTCTCTCTCACACTTGAGAGAGCTTCTCTTGTCTCACTCATGCACCCCAGTGAGTGAGTATGTGTGTGATAAATAGAGAGGATCACTCTCTATTTATATTCTTTCATTCACTTGATGTCCACTTCAACATATCGGCACCACTTAACAATTACTTACTAGGGCCGACATCTCTAGGAGAGTCTAATAACCCTAGTGCCCCACAACTTGTGGGGACTTTGCCCCTCCGATCAACAAGGAGGGTTAACCTTAACACAATGGTGGGGAATATTGCCCCGACTTACAATAACTCACCTAGGGTCAACTTCTCTAGGATATTCTAATAACCCTAGGGCCCCACAACTTCAGGGACTTTAACCCTTGATCAATAAGAGGGTTACCCACAATGACTTTACATGACTTGTTTACATTATCGAATCTCCTGATAGGAACATCAGGATATGACATGACTCAATTACATTACAGATGCTTCTCAGAATAAACATCAGGGTACAATACATAAAATATACAATTGAATACATTTCGAAGTTACAATTACATCAACACTCCCTCTTAACTAGGAAGGTATTCTCTCGACACAATTTATCAGCACAAGTATTCTTCTCTGTATCATCTGAATCATCGTCAAGTCATATTAGCCTTCAAGTCGTCTTCATATTCAAGTCATCTTCATCAAGTCTAGATCATCACTTGATTTGGAGCATCATTGGATCATCATCAAGTCTGGATCATCACTGGATCATCATCAAAACTAGATCATCACTGGATCATCATCATCATCACTACATCAAAACTAGATCATCACTGGATCATCATCATCATCACTACTTCAACTATCTCAATCAAAGGGTGTTATCTCTTCATTCTTCTCATCACAGAAAGTTCTACAGATCCAGCCATTTTTCATGTTGGTTGTTGGCCTAGCCTCCATGTAGGTGTTCTTCAGCGCTTATATCAGACCCTAAGTCAAAATGGCCCATCCAGCACTTACAACTGACCATGAAAGGAACACATCCAACACCATGTCAGAAAGGCACACCTAGCACTCACATCTGACCATGTGGGAACACATTCCACAACCCTGTCAGAAAGGCCCAGCACTCACATCCGATCATGGGAGGAACACATCCAAGAACCATACCGAAAAGGCTCAGCACTTATATCTTACCATGGGAGGAACACATCCTATCAACCATGTAAGAAAGGCTTAGCACTTACATCTTACCATGGGAGGAACACATCCTATCAACCATGTAAGAAAGGCTCTCAGTCCCAGACTGAAATTCCTCATAACTAACTAGGTGCCTCCATTCTCCCAAAGAATGGCCTTCAATGCTTATATCTGATCATGTGGGAACACATCCCATACTCACCTCAGAATGGCTTAGCACTCACATCTGACATGAAAGGAACCAATCCTCGCACCATGACAGAATGGCTCAGCCCTTACATCTGACCATAGAAGGAACCAATCCTCTCACCATGTCAAAATGGCTCTCATCTCTAGGCTAAGTATTCCTGGTAACTGAACAGGTGCCTCCATTCTCCTAGAGAATGGCCTTCAGCACTTATATCTGATCATGTGGGAACAAATCCCACAGTAGCCTAAGAATGTCTTAGCACTCACATCTGACATGGAAGGAACCAATCCTCCCACCATGACAGAATGGCTCAGCCCTTACATATGACCATGGAAGGAACCAATCCTTTCACCATGTCAGAATGGCTCTCAGCTCTAGGCTAAGTATTCCTGGTAACTGACCAGGTGCCTCCATTCAGAGAATGGCATTCAGAACTTATATCTGATCATGTAGGAACCAATCCTACAGTCACCTCAGAATGGCTCAGTACTTATATCTCACATGCGAGGAACCAATCCTCTCATCATGACATAATGGCTCAGCCCTTACATCTGACCATGGAAGGAACCAATCCTCTCACTATGTCATAATGGCTCATAGACTCATCACTTCCCCTTAGAGGGAACCTCGATCTGGAGAACACCAAGCTTCTCCCTGAAGTACTCAATTTTCACTTTGGCCAATGGCATAGTCAACACATCAGCTATCTATTTGTTCATCGCAACATACTAGAGCTCATTGCTCCTCTCTACACCATATCCCTGGTATAGTGATATTTGATCTCGATATGCTTTGACTTGTCATGGAACACCGGGTTCTTCGACAACTTCACACAACTCTGGTTGTCGCAATATATACAAGTAGCATCTAACTGGAGATCAAATAAATCAGACAGTAGCTTCCTTATCCATACTGCCTCACAACTAGCTGAACAAGCTACGACATACTCTGCTTCAGCTGTACTCAGTGCCACGCAAGACTGTTTCCTACTAAACCAAGAGATCACGCCTGATCCAATATTGAAGCAACACCCTGAAGTGCTCTTCCTATCCATGGCACTGCCTACCCAATCTAAATCAACATAACCTTCCAGGTTAATCTTTTGATTTTCCTCATACTTGAGCCCATAATCAACTATACCCTTCAGGTTCCTCAAAATATGCTTTGCAGCAATCGAGTGAACATGTCTCGAATCTGTCAGGAATTGGCTCAAGGTGTTCATAGCAAAGAAAATATCTAGTCTCGTATTTGTCAGGTACATCAAGGACCCAATCATTTGACGATACATCATGGAATCAACCGACTCTGATGAAGCAACACTCAGTAGTTTCAGGTTCGATGCCATAGGTGTGGTCATGCCCTTGCAGTCCATCATCCTGAACCTCTTCAGGATATCTACTGCATACTTCCCTTGCCCCAGGGAGATTCTTCCACACCTCCATGCCTAGAAAGTAGTGCATCATGTCCAAGTCCTTTATCTCGAACTCAACAGCAAGTCTCCTTCTTGCAACTTCTGTCAGGAACAAGTCATCGACATATAACAGGAGCATCACTGGTCTTCCACCTTCAACCTTGAGGAAAAGGTTGGAATCCTATTTACTCTCAATAAAGCCTAGAGTCACCAGTAAGCTATCGATCCTATCGTACCATGTCGAACCTTGGGATCTTCTGTAGTCACTCCCTTAGAAGTGAAGCATCATACTCCCTCTGTCTTTCGTACTCTACGCACTCTTTTCGTGAGAAGCCTCGTGCTACAAATATTACCTTGTATCCCATGATGTTTCCATCTACTGCATGATGGAACTACAAACTTCCCTTCATGTATCATTACTGCATCATTCCTCTTGAACCGATCTTCCCTTTCTTCTTGGTTACTTCTTCATAGCTGGAAGGTTTTACATTAATGATGTCACTACATTCATCATATTATTCTTTATCTATTGTCACTTGTTCTACGAAACAAGTCTCATCCTTCTTTTCTTGTAGGGGATTATGTACACGATCTTTCCTACAAGTCAAATGCATTAGTTGTATGGTTAGAAACATTTCATAAGGTGTATTCATAATGGCACATTCTTATGCATAAATATATGATTATGCAACTATTTTAGCCAATACAACATTCATCCATATCTCACGGAAACTTTTCTAGATGCCTTCCATCTCCACCAGGACAACATTGAGATTGTGCACTAATCCAATATGTCAGCAAAGAGGTTTAATTCTAGATAAGTAGCAATGGAGAGTTGTATAGCACCATGAGATACTTACCCATCACATGCATATTAGTAGTATACTGGCATTAATGAAAACATTCTATCATGCATAATACATCAACTGAATATAAACAAATGCATAACAAAACAATATCATGAAATGACAATTGAATACTTATCTTTATTTGTTTCGTGGGTACACTCCTTCTTGAGACTTCAGCTTTATCATCTTCTTCATTCAAAATAGAATTGCTTCTTATGCAAATGCTAAGATGGATAAGAGGTTCTTCAAGATTTGAGAGACCCGTGTAAAGTATGACTGTATGGTCTCTGCATTTTGGATCTTCACATTCTTCAACTGGTTTCTTAAGGTCATCTTCTGATTTATGTTCTTCCCTTCAAATAGCTTGGTCAAGGAATCAAACATCTCTTTTGGTGTCTTTAGGGAAGAAACTTGTGGTACAAAGTGATCCATGATTGAATCAACAATGATCTTCTTGGCCTTGACCAAGTTCTTCTGGTGTAAAGCTTTTAGCCTCATCTCCCTCTGGAACTGGAACCTCTCTACTTATGTAGGTGTCCAATTAATTTTCTTCAGAGAGATCATATACTTCCATGCTTGGAAGTTGTCAACTTCACCAAGCTTATCATCAAGCTGATGTGATAGATCACTTTGAAATGAGAACCTCAAATGAAAATAGCAAAAGATTATATCTTACCGATGTGAAGTGTCCATCCTGGTTCTGGAGCTGGCTGATATAGGGTTTGTCAAATAAACCCTAATTTTAAAAAAATTGGAATTTTTTAGATCTGATTGGCTAGAAATATAGAACTCTTCAAGGTTACCTTTCCAATGTACTCCTTTTCTGAAAATAGTGGAGGGAAGCTCTTGGAACAGGAAGCCCTAGTTTTTCAATTTCTTCTGCAGAAATGTTTGAGATTGTTTCTACGATATCTCCAAAATTGATGCTCCTATGTGTATGAAACTTCACACTAAGGTAGCCTCTCCTGTCCCTGTTCCAACACCACAAGTTTTATCACAATTGGTTTCACAAATTGGTACTTACGAGCTTTCTCCCAAGGTGACCTGTTTCAGGATTGTTCATCACAGTGAAGTTGTACGAACTACCCCATGTCACTGTTTCATCTTCGGGGTCCAAAAATTATATCAAATAAATTACAGTCTGTACCTATTTTGGAACAGATTCAGAAATTTAATTTGGACCTTTGTAGCCTGAGATATAACAATTCTCCCCAGGTGTCTTGTTTAGGGATGAATCTTGGAAGAGGCTGGAACCCTAACTTGGAGGGATCATATCTCCTATAATATAGAGAATCTGAGGCTTAAATTTGGATACAGTGTAAATAAGTATTTTATCTTCATCTTGTGAAAGTTTCAGCTCCTGATCCTTCTCCAATCCGTAGATATAGCGAATGTACAAAAACCTATCAGTTTTAGTATTTAGGGTTTTTCCAGCTCGGGGTCAAACTAGGATTTGACTTTCCCGTAGTTACACCCAACCAAAAATATCGAACCAGTTCTCTAAACTTCGATTTTAATGAGGAGATAAATCCTATTCCAGGCTCACTCAAAAATTCTTCTTCTGTATAAATCCCTAATTTCCTGCACCAAAAACTGAAAATGCCCGGAACCGAATTTTGCTTCGACAGAAAGATGCACCCTTCAATGGAGAGTCAGCCTAGCATACTTTTGCAGATGGATTGTGGAGAGAGACCCAAAAAGTAAGAATCCCTAGCTTCTGTAGCTGCACAATATCTTCTTCTCATGTTAGCTCTGATACCATGTTATGTTTTTATCATTTAAGAAATACGATCTTAGGATCTTATCTGAGAGAATAACATGCACAGCAATAAGCACAAGAGACAAGAGACACAAAGAATTTTCCTTGGGGAAACCATTAAGGAGAAAACCCCGCAACTTTCTAAAAGATAGAATGAGCACCAATGGCAGCAGTAAAACCCGAAAACATAAAAGATGATCTCCACAACTTGTTCTCTCTCTCACACTCGAGAGAGATTCTCCTGTCTCACTCATGCGCCCCAGTGAGTGAGTGTGTGTGTGATAAATAGAGAGGATCACTCTCTATTTATATTCTTTCATTCACTTGATGTCCACTTCAACATATCAGCCCCACTTAACAATTACTTACTAGGGTCGACATCTCTAGGAGAGTCTAATAACCCTAGTGCCCCACAACTTGTGGGGACTTTGCCCCTCTGATCAACAAGGAGGGTTAACCTTAACACAATGGTGGGGACTATTTCCCCGACTTACAATAACTCACCTAGGGTCAACTTCTCTAGGATAGTCTAATAACCCTAGGGCCCCACAACTGCGAGGACTTTAACCCTTGATCAATAAGAAGGTTACCCACAATGACTTTACATGACTTGTTTACATTATTGAATCTCTCGATAGGAACATCGAGATATGACATGACTCAATTACATTACAGATGCTTCCCAGAATTAAAATCGGGGTACAATACATAAAATATACAAGTGAATACATTCTGAAGTTACAATTACATCAACAGTTGTATCCCTAACAAATAACAAAGGAAGGTAGTAATTATACTAGGGTTTATAGTATGATTTATGATCTTTGGAATGGTTTAAGAAAAACATATACTAGAAACTATTCAATGATAATTGCATAATAAACAATACCTTGTAGCAAATTTAGAAAAATATAACAATTAAAATCAATTATATGTATATACTTGCAACTATGGAAAGATTCATAGCTAGAACGTTAGCTTAGATATTGAATTAGTATCATTTTAAAGATACTAGTGTTTTGTTTATTAGTAACACCTTATGAGATGAGGATTTATACAAAGGTAAAAAAGGATAGATTTTTTTATAGAAATTAATTATTTCTTCCTTCCATAAAAAGAAATAACACTATAGTTTAAAGAAATACTATTTGTATTAGTGCATCTCTATTTGGTAAGCACTAGAATAGTTAATAAACTATCTTATGCACTAAGTATTAGTTTTATGTGTGTTCATCAGTGAATGTACTTTGACTATATTTATATCATAGGTTTCCTAGGTTTATTTAACTCAATATTTGTGGAAACAAATACTCTGGAGTTTAACTCAGCATCAAGTAAATAAAACAAAGGAATCTGCTATAAAAGATGCCTTTCACTAGAGTTACATACAAGCATTAAACTAAAAATAGATTGATGAAAGTTGAATGAACAAGTTGGTTATAGTGAAATAGAAGAGAAACTGGAATAGGTTCAGTTTACAAAAAAATACTTTTATTCTAGAAACTATTATGGAACATAAATATACAGATCAACGATATCTCAGTTATTGCTCAAAGCTGTAAAATAAATAAATTTACTAGCATTATATTTTATGCTAGTTGAGATAATAATCTCAATCTAGAAAATTGGTAACAAAACTTCTTACCTGTAAAGGACCTGTAAAAGAAGCATTACTTCACTGCATTATCTATAAGCTAAGTAAGCCTCGATCTCAACTGAAGTTCTTTCCTACTTTCATAAGACAGTAAAACAAACTTAGCACTAGAAATTAAACAGATGTTTCAATTCCTGTTATTCCAAATCATAACCTACTAAATCAAATCATTAACAATGAATTCTGATTTCAGACAATAAGTATGCAGAACTATAGATTAACAAAAGAATCGGTTCTAGTTTAAAACTATTTAAGGTAACCGTTAACAGTTAAATTGTTCCTAAGTAGTGACGACCAAAAACATTTTCTGTTATATGAAAAAATTTAAATTTTTACGAATTTTTGGAGTATTACACATATGGATTTATGCCATATTGATAACCCCTTTGACCAATCACAAAACGGACTGAGTGAAATTTTAAAAAAATGAAATTTAGTTTTAATTTTAGAAACAAATTAATAAATTGTTTTTTTTAGATTGAAAAACCTTATAAAAAATTATAGCATGAAACCAACCTAATGTAAAGTCAAAGTGCTTTGACTTGGAAATGAGAAGTATACTCCTTGCTTTGGAGAGGACTAAAAACATGAGTACGGAGGTAACACAATTCTCTAGAAATCTTGTTTTACTTCCAAGTGGACTTCTCAAATAAAACATGTATTTGAATCACTTGAAATTGAAGGTTTTTTTTAGTTTTCACCCAAAGAGAGTTTAAGACCTCTAATTCATGGATGACAAGTAAATGCTCTATATCAATTAGATAAGTATAAATAGGCCACTCACCCTCTTATTTTTTTTCTTACGTACAAGATATTGGTTTATTGTTGATAAAATGCTTGTAATATTAGTTATTATAAATCAATCTCATATTGTTCTAATATTTCTCTACTTCTCATCTCCCTCGTCATCCTTGTTTAATGTGTTGTACACACTATCCATTGCTCCTACTTCCTAGTTTAGGTCCTCTTTCATAGATATTTGACTTCGGGAGTACATCTTGTGGTGGTTTTGGAGCATCTCATTCTTCACACTTCAATCAATCTTCTTCTCATTCCCAACCTTAAAGAAAGGCTTCAACATCATCTTGTGAAGTAGGAGACCTATGCTTACTGTACCTCTTACCATTTGCACATTTGTATGTTTCCTTTTTATGTTATATGTGTTTATGGATGTGTAATGTACCAATCATATATGAATGTAAATTAACTAATATTTACAAAATTTGAACAAAGATAGAGGAAATTGTGAGACCAAAACTAGTTAATCTTTTTACTAGTATTCAAAGGACAATTTAATCATGCATAGAATTCTTTGTAATCCCTCCCTAGAAGTGATTAGGATCTGATAAGGCTTAGATTCAGATGGAAAACATGTCAATACTTCGACATCGACATATATATGGATGCTTCACGCCTAGGAATATTTCATTGGATGAGCCAAGGCTATCGATGCACATTCGTCGAGGACTTCAGTGGAAACCCAATGCTTCTAGTACTTGTTGGGAGTAATCAAACCTGTAGATATCTAAGAGTATTTTCGTTGACCTATTGCAGCATAAGCACATGGGTTGGAATGCAATTTGGTGGAGTTTGGAGGTCAAACAGACAAGGATGTTATTTGGGACTACACAAACGATTGATTTTCAACTTGACTTTAGGAAAATATAAGGGTCTAAACACTTTGAATTAATTCTCGTGATAGCTTCAGGAGGATATTAATAACCTGCAAAAAAATACAGAAAGAATATTGGACCGATAGAACTCATTCTATTACTTAATTTGTAAAACTAGTCAAAAATTGCATTCCAATGAGCAACCCTTGAAAACATTGAATTGCAAACATCCTTAGGTGTCACGGATTCATTATGAGATATTAGTATATGAAATCAAATACATATAAATGAATAACAACAAGATTCCATTCAAAATTTATAGCAACTATGGTGATAATCAGTAACCAAACTTATACAGAATTCTTAATCTTTATGTTTCCACAACATAGAAGCAAAATTTTCTTCAATAGGAGAATGAGAGGAATGATAGCAATACTGAATCAGATCTATGGGAAAAAGATAGTCACATGGAAGCTCATGTTAGGCACAATAAATTCAGATGAAGCTCACAGGAGTGCAATTACTCCAATTGATCTCTACTCCAGCTTAATATCATCAAAACTTACAATACTCTTTCATTAACCTCTGTACCAACTCTAGAGACTTGAATCCTTCAAGATGTGGGATGGATCAAACCTGCAAATCAAACTCTAATGGATTCCTTGGAACTGTGAAGAGGAATGGAACATATTTTCTATGGGGCACATCTCCCAAAGTTTGACTAAGGGAACATCTCCCAAAGATGGACTAAGGGCACATCTCCCAAAGATGGACTAAGGGCACATCTCCCAAGTCTAAGTAGCTCGAAGCTCTCATTGCAAAACTAAAATGGTCAAAAGATGTGAGAGTCGTGCACCCTCCCTTTTTTATAATCTTATTGGCTATCTAGATACGTTGAATGTGGTCACCATCATTGCTCATGCGCCCTCCTTAACTGAATTTAGCATATGTTCGTTTGCCTTATTTTCACCCTTTCTTTGTTTCCTTTTTGCTTTGTATTGTTTTTCCCACTTTTGGTAAGATCTATCTTTTCCTATATTTCTCTTATTTTCCTGTGTTTTTCCCTGCTTTTTTGCTTCTTTCTGCTTTGTGGATTTGCTTGCTTTCTGCTTTTCCCAAATTGGTTGCTTTTGTGTTGCTTTCTAACTTTTTTGTGGCTTTGTGGATTTTTCTTTATTTTTCTCCTAGTTGTCATTTTGCATGACAACTCATTGGATCCAGTAAGCCTCATGCGCCCTCCTTGTCCACCTATCACATCCACTTCATTACAAATTTGAATATTATTGCAAAAATATTACAATTTCAACATCACATTTTTTATCCTAAGTTTAAAATAAAAATAATATGGCAATTAATATATCAAAATGACCCCTTCTAATGTTAGGATTAGGATAGAATCATTCAAGGTTATCTAGTAGCAGAATAGTCATGGAGACCTCATGGAGGGGACATTACAGCATGTGGAGATCAAAAGACTTGTTGGCATTAAGCAAGAGGAAGCCAAGTAATTTTTGGGGTGCTTAAGAGGCCTAACCCCCTATAATTTGGTTTTTCCTTCCTCCCCTTCCAATCAGATTTGTTGTTTACCTAGATCAATACAATTAAGTGTTATCACCCAATTAAAGAATCAATTTGTCATGTACTTCACCTTCTCCCAACTTGATTATGAAATTAAATCAAGAATATATCTTTAATGTTTATGGTTTCTTGTTTGCATTTGGATTGAAAGGAAAACAGGGAAATTTGCATTTGTGTTCTTCACTTTCATTTTAAGGATTCTAGATTAATTAGGTTAAATAAGAATTAAGAAAGATAGATACATAAACCAATTTTGTTTACTTTATTTCCTTGCTAATTTTCAATGCTTAGTTAACTTATTCACACTTGGTTCATAAATGCGATAAAATTAATTCTTCGTATACCCATGGCTAACTCATTAATAGGATTATATCATAATCTAATTAGGAAGTCATACTCTTCCTATGTTATTTGTTTCCCTTGTTTTTCAGAAAAATTGGGTGATGACTTCACTATAAGAATTATAGTCATCCTAGCTCAACAAGCACCAATTTGGTAGAAAGTTATCTTGTTTTCTTCGGGAGTGTCTTTTACCTCCTTCATCCCTCTCTCCAAGGGTTAGTTGGCCTCCTAGGTGGAAGACAATCATCTTACCTTTTACTTGTAAGGGAACACCTATTTCTCCTTAGGTTACCCAATCCCATCTACAACTTAACAATTAAATTAAGCAATTGATCAATCATAGTTTTGTAGGTTTCTTTTACACTTTAACATCAACTTTTAATGTTAATATTGTCACCCTAAAATGTATCTAAAAGTACGGTTCACTACCATAGTGAAAAATAAGCTCTGGTTGCTCTTCTTTCTTATTGCACTAAAAACTGACAACAACATATAATAATTGAAATAAAGAACATAGAAAAACCAAAGTTAAAATTATGGCTGCCATAATTATATCTAGCGCCTACTAGTAGATGACGAAATGAGATTTGATGGATCTGTTTTATGAAGGACTCACCTTAACTCCAAAATCATTTATAATGCTTGCCATAATTATATCTAGTGCCTACCAATAAATGATGAGATGAGATTTGATGGATCTGTTTTATGAAGTACTCACCTTAACTCCGAAATTATTTATAGTGCCTACTAATAGATGATGGGATTTAATGGATCTGTTTTGTCCTATGAAGACTCACCTTAACTCCAAGATGATGTTAGTTAGACCAACCAATGAATGAGGACTCTCTATTACTTTGTATACTAAGATTTGATAGATCCATTTGTTTTATGAGGACTCGCTTTAACTCCAAAATAATGTTGATTAGACCTACAATGAATGAGGACTCTCTATTGGTCTTGTATACTAAAAGTTAACATAATAAAAAACTAATGATAAGGACGGAACTTCTTTGTCTTTCAGAGTGAGTCATCAATCATCATTTTACAATTTCAAAGCTAGACTCAATATTGATATTGAGATTTCAAGAGGTTTTTTGTAATTTTAAAGCTAGATTCAATATTGATGATGAGATTTCAAGAGTTCTTTTAATTTTAAAGCTAGGTTCAATATTGATAATGAGATTTCAAGAGTTTTTTTTATGATTTTAATATTAAACTCAGTATTGATTATAAAATTTCAAAAAAAATTAAGCTTTATTATAATATATTGGTTCACAACTTAATTTGATTTTGATTTTATTGAACATTGTTGATATAAATATTTAGTAAACATTTTGCTTTTATTATGCAACTTGACTTTTGTCATATCATTTTTTAAATATAACATTAAAAACATGTTCATGCCATGCAATTTTCAAAATGGTATGACCTGGCATCGAATGAGTCTTCCACGCATTTTACAGATAACGCGTGGGCCTTAGTGTGAGCCCATCTGCATTGAATACAATGCCTGATGGGACAAAGACATCCATAAAACACAACAAAGAAAATTAACTAAATCACTTAACCCCTGTATTAACCAACCTTGACTACAAATATGAGTCTATATGCAAACATTTTCCAGTTCCATAACTTATAACTATGTATTTTTAAGGTTTTTAATCCATTGCAAAATTTAAATGGGAAAACTTAACAACTTTTCAAAATTTAATTAGAAAAACTTAACAATTTTTCAAGAATATATGTAACAATCTATAAGCTACATATATCAAGGTTTTATATCAAGAGGATGTCTATCTTTCAGTTTCATAATACATGATCTTAACCATCTACCTAGTCAAATATATATTGTGTAATTTTATTTTTTAATAATAATAATAATCTGTTTTTAAAGTTACAAATAAGCTACACACCACACCACACTCAATTGTTAAAGTCTAAAAAAATGTATATATCTTGACTTTTTAAAATTTAAACCTAACCTTCTTAAAAAAACACAACTTAAATTAACAATACCATCCAATACCAAAAATCTATTTCCAATAGACAGCTGCACCTTCAAACTCCATAACTCTGTATCTCCAAGGGTTTTAACTCATTTCAAACCATATGTAACTTTTTTTTAGTCTTAACTTGAATTAACAGTACCATCCAACTCAGAATCTATTTTTAATCCAGGACTGTATATCTGCAAGGGATTGAACCCATATCATGTGAAAACAGCTAGTAGAACATAGCCGAACCTAGCTAAATTGACAATTATTTGCCATCGATATACAAGCCTACTGAGTAACTGGAATGAATGAAATCCAGTGCTCTGGGTCTGGAGAGCATAGGATTCTTTCAGTCAAATGAAAGGGCAAGGAGAAAGAACATAATATCATTAATCTCTACAATAAGCAAATGACAGCGAGAGTTAAAAGACTATACAAAGCCATGTAGATCTTCCAGTTGAATGCTGCTGCTCTTAAGAGGCACATAGTCGCCAAGGTAAACTTCCAGGTGATCCGACAAAGAGGATTTGTCTATGCTCTCATGGTGATAAGATTTGCACACAAAATATAAGACGCTCTGTGTCAATAACCCCATCAAGTGAACAAAACACAGCAACCCAACAAGAAGAACCCCAGACGAGCCTCTCTCTGCACTCCCCACACCATGGCGACCCCCGTGAAGGACATCAGACCGGAAAAACCCTCCAATAATTCCACCGAATATGAGATAAAGTATGTCCAGCGTCAAGGCCGTGATCCGATTTCCCTTGATAAGATCCTTGCTCTTCCGCATGGCACCCAGGCCGTATTTGTCCTCCAAGACAGATATAACGCAGGCGAGGTGCCATACCATGCTTAGATAAACATAGCCAAACACATAGCCACAAAAGAAGACGGCGGTTATAACAATCAGGCCTAAATGAAAGACCGCCGAATTCAATTGGAACAGAATCGCGATGGATATGAACAGGAAGCAGGCAAATACAAAGGCCGCGCAATATGCAAAGACAATTATGAAGAACCAGAGGAAAGTTACCATCAGGCGCTTCCAAACCCTGGGAACGATGCTCATAACCCTCTTGTAGGAAATTTCCTTTCCCGTGTAGATGGAGGCCACGGTATACACAGCTGCCGCCGTTGACAGCAACGAGAAGGCCAAAACGAAGACTGCATAGGCCACTAGAAAAACGACAAGCTCCGTCCGTTCCCAGGTCAATTCCTTCAAAATCCTCTTGCCGGCCGGTCTGCCGGCCTCCACCTGATAAAACCTTGCATCCCAACTGATTTTATAGAGCAGATATTCGGAGACCAAGTTGTGCCCGAGAATTGCGAAACAAAGGGGAAGAATAAGGGTAAGGGTAACAGCACCTAGAAGTTTAGTGAAGGAGCGAAGGATCTTGAAGGCCTCTCCAACGATTCCCACGATGCCGAGGAACTGGAGATCCTCTGGTTCTCTGTCCATTGCTTTGCTCTGTTCTGAACTCCGATAACAGAAGCACTTCCTTTTTTCTCCGCCAAAATTCTCGCGCGGAAGTCTTCCTGCCTGTGGCTGTGGCTGTGTGGTATAGACAGATGACAGATGGGATGAAAACTTAAGGGTGCAAAGGTCCAGGTCAAGCTCCTTACTCTACGCAAACGGTATGCGACGAAATCCACTGGATCCTTCCGCTGGCCTCCCTGGTTGACCATGAACATTGAACAAAGATTGGATTATTATTACGTGGATAGCACTCTGGTCTCTAATCAATCTTTTAATCATATGTTTTGGAGTATTATTACGGTCACTAATCAATCTTTTAATCATATGTTTTGGATTATTATTACGGTCACTAATCAATATTGTAATTATATTTTTTGGATTATTATTACGGTCGCTTTTAATTACGTTTTTGGACGGCGGCTTTCTTTTTCATTTTGGAAATTTCTTAGCTGACCCAACAACCCTCTGGATCAACAAGGTCATTGGTGATGCATTTATCCCTAGTAGGATGGCTTAGGCGTTTTTAATTAAAATATTAATTTAAAAACCTTCACATGGGGACATTCGAGCCTCTCGCTCCAAAATTGACGGAGGGGAACACGACAAGGTCTTCCGAGTTGTTAGGTAGCCTGGTAGAGTCTTTGCGAGAAGTCTTTATATGAGATATTGTGTAATAGTCAAGGTTAAAAACTTCATTTTAAAGAAAACTTTTGCTCTGATAAATTATGGGAGTCGATATCAAAGGGATAAAAAGAAAAAAAATAAATAAAATAAGAATATACGTATTAATGTGTTGGAGTTTAGGTGGAAAAAAAAAATTTGCATGTATTAGTGTGTTGTACTCTAGTGATGAGAGGGATGTGTGTTGTAGTCTAATGATGAAAGGTTTACGAATTTGATAGCTCCTGGTGCTTTCTAGTGTCGAAGTTAAATGCATCTATACCGGTGTTTGATAGGCTCGAAACATTCTCCATCGCCATTTTTTTGTGCACCACTTTGTTTTAACTTAGTTTAACTTAGGTTATGAAAGGATTTAAGGTCGGTTTGTGGATACTATAGTATCACTTTAGTTCAATTTGGCTTAGAAAAGGCTTCAAGGTTGACTAGTTGACTTCCTCCAATGATGTAGATAATGGCATTGCCTTTGTCAATGTTGTTTCCACATTCAAAACCCATGAAGCTTCAAAGGTCGACCAAGAATTAAATTCCAAACCATAGTTCAGTTTTAGTGAATCTTTCAATTCTTCATGAGCTTTGTTAGTACCATCTAACAAACAATTTCCTTGTTAGCGTTGTTTAAGTCTTTAAGTCTTTAGGAAGCCAATAATTTCCTAGTTAGCTTCCCATCCCCATTTTCATCCACAATTTCATAGATTCTTTAGATCCTTACAACTTCATTAGATGGGCCATCTGATTTTTATGATCAATATTGAATAATCTTTTGTAGCGCCTAAATCACTACTCAAGTCATGAGTGATTGCTACCTTGACCATATTTACAGTGTTTTCTAAAGCCATTTGTGAGTGCCACAAATCAATAGAATAGTGGTCTGCTAACTCTAGCAGATTAGCTAATTTAACTGGGGTTTTATGTTGGTGATAGTATTCTAGTGCAAGTTTGAAGGAGAATGAAGTATGCATGTGTTAGGTGGTATCAGGGAAAGACTTTGCACAACAAATTTTGAGTATACGTGGTAAATTAACATCTATTGTATGTGGAAGAACATTTCTTTTTCTCTTGTGTCATTAGCATAACCAGAACAAGAGCATCAGTTCAAGCATAAGAGGGATCATTTGTGTCAAAATATGGCTATTAAAGTTGGTGGAGGTTAAAAGGAAGAAGGCTTGTAGAAAATGCTAAGGTGATAAGTGTTACGGAGAAAATCTTCCTATGGCTTAGGGTAGACCACAATAGACGAAGTGACACCAAAAATAAACTCTAATCTCAAATATGCCATATAAATGTAAAATGCTAACCATAAAAGATAGGACCCATACCTCAACCGAACGTTTGAAGAGGACCGCCATTGAACTTTTGATACAAATTTTGTTACCTACAACTTGTCCTCAACAAAAAATGTGTTCAAGCATATAATATGTATGTAAAAGGTTAGCATCTACTCTAGCATAATCCATTCAACATGTATAAAGAAAATATATTGTTGGAGGAGCTAATTGGCTAATCCGACTAGACTCTCTAGTCGACTAATTGTAGATTAGTTCGACCTCATAAGTCGTGTTAGTTGGCTGAACCGAGAGGTAATTTCTGTAATTGTGTTGTAAACATATATATAGGCTGTAGAGCTGGATAGATACTTGGTTCGATTTATTGTATGAACCCACATGTGTACTTGAGTAATATAATGTGTTATTTTATCTACCATTCTTGTTTCTTGTTCTATTATTGTTATATGATTCTATATGTGTATCATTGGTAACACTGCAATCTAATTGATTACAACATTGGTTCCATTGCCAGTGGTACATATACTAGATGAAATGACTATGACCAGATGATATCAAAGTGGGAGATTAAGAACTAGTGGCAGCGTAAGATTGCGAACTACCTGCAAAACTACTCTAGAAGAAACAGACTGACTATTTCCCAAGAAAAGGAGAATTTTTTCTCTGAAACAAGTGAAAACATTGTCGAGACCGTACCTCAGTCTCTGAAAAATATATTGGATGAAACAACCGACAGAAGATAAAGAACAACAGTTACTCCAAAAGTTAACAAGGGGAGGCCGCACAAATTTTTCGGAGTGGATCGAAATAATCATTGACGAGTTTTGCGTTGAGAGAGCAGTCGACAAAAGAGTCTCTGTCGATAGTATCAAAGAGATCTTCTATAACGACCTCACTGAATAGTTCTTGTGTTCGTTGTCAACACTTTTGTTTAAGTTCTTGATCGACAAGGGTGTTGGTCATATTGTTGAACCTCATCCACTATTAATCACACCACCACGCAATACAAACTAGGAGGCCAAGAAGGAGTGGGAGAAATTTTTTCAAAAAAGAGAGTCAGAATACTTCTTAAACAAATAAACAGTTCCACTCAAGCTTTCTAAAAATCTTTCGGGTTGGTTATGGGGAGGTATATGGTCATGTTCTGAAGTAGAGTAGAGAAATTCTTAGTTGACTAATGAAGAAAACACCGATGTTAGCAATGAAAAGTTAAAACAAAAATGAGAAAAATAGAAAAACCACTCATAAAAGCACACCATACATAAAGAAGATAGAACATGAGAAGAGGAGAAATGGGAGGGAAGAAATTAGAGAGCAAGTTGTTGTGCTCCAACAAGAAAGAATGATGAATAGAGTGACAAAAAAAGAAGGAAATCCTCCAAAGTCAGGTCATGATTGACAGGAAGATAGCGTCGGTGAAGAACTGTCACGAATGGATGAATACTTATGGATATAGCGAGGTAGAGCTCTCTAAGTAGACATATCCCATAATATAACGGCTCATTCCCTGCCAAATTGTATTCTGAGTGCTAGGGTGGAGGATATTGTTCAATATGTCTGAGTACTACGAGCTGGCAAATTAGGTGTATGGATTCGACTAGAAGGTGAAGGAAATGATGTCGACCATCTTGTAATTCATCAACCTCAAGAAGGAAATTGGGTTACTTTTCAACACTATCCATCTAATCGCAGTATTCACCTACTTTACTCAGATCATGAAGGAGCACCCCCCAACCAATTCTAAATTTAGAGAATCCACCGGACCAGTCAGTGTCACCAACAAGAGTACACTAGTCTCAACAAAATTTTACTTGGGTATCACTAGAAGAGTTAACATAAATCCCAAACGACACAGGTTCATGTGTGAGTCAATTTGGGAGGAAAATGATGTCAATAGTGAAGATCGACAAATGGCCCAGTTTACTGGTGCTCTGCATAAGCGAGCACTAAGGTGGTACATGACATATATGGAGAAAACATTGAATGCAACCAAAGACCAAATAAAAAAATAGTATATGACATTCTTCAAAACACCATATGCAAACCACCTTGCAGCAAAGAAGTTGAAGACTACAACCCAGAAACCAACTAAAATAGTTCGGGATATTGATAAGAGATTCAAAGATCTATTGAGCCAATTGGAATATAAAATAGATGAACAATTAAATATCAAATGGTTTGTTGCAAGAGTCTTATAGAAAATCCAAATGCATATCTAACTGGACAACTTCAACACATATGAAGATGCATTAACTAAGGTGTTACAGATAGAGATGAATGAGGATTACCCAATAAATCTTGTCGATAGCAGTACTGAAAAAAAATCATGCAGAAATCAATATGGGAGATGAGCCTTAAAGGACACGATGTCTGGGGTACTAAATGCTCGACGACGGGTCATACAAAGGACTATTGTTGACAGGAGGAACGTCGACAATATGTTCGGTTCGTTCAATCAAAGTTATTTTACGAGATATGCCAAGAGCATGATGTACATGCAACAAAGGATTTCCTGTACAATATGAAAAATGAAAAAGATCGTTGGTGTGTGATATGTGAATTCAAAATCCATTCAACAGCGGAGTGTCAACTAGACTTGAAAAATCGACAGAATTATCAGGCAGTTTACCAGACAAACAATGTCACACAAAACAATAACAATGATAATAATACAAGGAATAATAACAATCATAATGATAAAAAAAATCAAAGGTATGATGACCAAAGATATGAGTGTCGATACGACAATAATAGACGTGGAGGATTTTTAGGCCGAGGTTGATACTTTGGGAATCAAGAGAAAAGACCACATCAACCTATCCAGTTCTATACGTGCTTAAATGAAGGACATCGACATCTTGAGTGTCCATACAAGGATCAAACCAATCTTAAATTTTGTACAAGTTGTGGTGTCACTGATCACTCTTTAAAGGATTTCCCCACCATGCTTGAAAAAATTAATAATAAAAAAAATTAATGTCTTGTCTAGTGTTAAAAAATGTGATGTTGTTCAAACTAAGAACTTACAAATCATTACTCAACAAGGCACCAAAACTGGCACGGATAACCCGATAATAAGGAAGATAAAGAATAAGGAAAATTATCCTAACCCTGTTATACAAAAACAACTATATAATGATGCATCGAACATATTCCAAGAATTAGTTGCACAAGAGGAAATTGATGATTCTCGACAGAAGATTGCCTGAGAATTAATTAAATTAATAAATATTGATGACTCTGTTGTAAAATTAATTGAATTAATGTACAATCTTAAGAATAATTATGGTGAAGAAAAATAGGTTAAAATCATATGTAGCCTTAATAAAAAAGATAAAAGCGATGCGGACCCTTTAGTTGACCTGGAAATTGAAGGTTATCACATCCAACAAGTCATTCTTGACTTCGGATCGTAGGTAAACATTATGACTAGGGGCACATGGAAACAACTCAGTAAACCATGACTTAATGAATCTGGCATATACTTAAAATTAGCAAATAAAGGATTAATCGAACCCATTGGTGTCTAAAAATATGTCGACACTACTATCAAAGGTATCACCACTAAAGTCGACTTTGAAATAATCAATCCTATGGAAGGATCCAATTCCTTCCCATCTTTGGTAAGTCGACTATGTGATTGAAAAATGAAGGCATCAATTTCATTAGATAAAGAAAGAATAAAACTTAAAGGAAACTGACAAAAAGTGATTGTTCCAATTCATCCATCCCAGGGTGAACCATGGACAGAACCTATAGGTGAAAAGGTCGACGTTCGATAGTTATACCAAATACAGAATGATGAGGATTATGCTGAACCGAACACATATGGAGAACATCAATTAGGAAATCTAGTTTCTATTAGGTATAACTCAAACGCAAAATTATATGATTGGGAGATGGAAAATTACGAATTGCAAGCAAGGGAATGTTGGACCATCCAAGCCATTCCTAAAAATCAAACTATACAATGTTTTTTGTGTCTATAATTCCTAAAATATATGAACGAAAAATTCGAGAGTATCCATCCTTGGTGCCAGTAAAAAAGGAAACATCAAGCCGACTGTCACTTAGGTATAAAGAACAATAATCACTAGTCCTTCATGCAGAACAAGTCTCTAAAAATATAGGTGAACAAGGCCGACTTCAAATTCTAGTCGAAAAATTTAGAGGACAAGTTGCTCGGTGGTGGGATACCCACCAGTCAAGACTACAAACATGGTCGACAGATTCAAAGTATTTTGTCGAAAGATTTGGAGGGAATAATCTAGCAAAAAAGTAAAAAATACCAGTCCTTACACAAGGGAAGGACCCTAAAAAACACATCACTATATGCGAAAAAGAATGGAAAAGATTAGGGTATAAAGATGAATGAATATGGCCACACTTATTCCCAGCAACATTAGATGAATTTCCAAATAAATGGTACAAAATGGAAGAAGCACAAGGTGAAACATTCATGTTGAACGAATTAAAAGAAAATTTGATTAAGGACTTCAAATTTATACCTAAAGATGACCTACTGGTCGAAGCATCGAGCAAATAAAAACATTCTTAAAGCCGATCGATAATAGTACCTCGACATAAACTCATAACTAACTGAACTCCTCATGCCATAATATTCGGTCGACCAGAATACCACAGTCGACAAGACTTCAACTAGAAACAGAAAGTACAGCTAGGAAAATATTCCAATGGAAAATTGACCACCCAAAAACATCAAAACTGGTTAAAACAATATTAAAATTCGAAACAACAGGAAAAGAAGACCCCCAACGAATAACAACAAAATATTTCCTAGCAACATTCTCACAGTTCAAAGAAGGAAGCGGACAAATTAATGAAAGAAAGGCACCAGAATGGATGAATGCGAAAATAAAGACAAATTAAGTTGGCATATCCAACGATGATAGATCAAAAATTGCAAAGATTGGCAACTATTGGAATGAAGAACAACCAATAGAAATCGTCAACTTACTAAAAGAATTTCAAGATGCTTTTTCTTGGGACTATAAGAATCTTAAAGGACTTGTAGAAGAGATGGGAGGAATGATAATCGACATAAAACCTGAGGAAAAACCTATGAAAAAAATACCATACAAACTAGCACATAAATATGAGGAAATCGTAAAAAATGAAATCGACAGTATGTTAGAGGCCGAAATCATCTACCCTATTGAACAATCGGAATTGGAAAGCCTAATGATCATTCAACAAAATAAACACGACCCGAAACGACTGAGAATTTGTGTCAAACTTCGAGAATTGAACAAAGTAACCCTTATAGATCCATTTTGACTCCTTTTGCAGATGAAATTCTTAATGAAGTTGCAGGTCAAGAGTGTTATTCATTCACCGATTGTTTCTCAACATACATTCAAGTTCCTATCACTAAAGAATACCAAAATAAAATGACATTTGTATGTGAATTTGGATCATTCGCATATAAATTCATGCCATTTGGACTTAAGAATGCACTGTTAGGATTATTAATCCTCCCTTGCCAAATTTGGTCATATGTCTAAATCGGGAGTCATGTCTAAATCGGGAGTCCATCCAGTTTATTTATAGTCATTAGCACCATTGGTTAAACTTGACCTAATTGGGGCACATGTTTCAGTTACCTAAGTGTTGGGAACACTAATTGAGGCTCACTGCCATGTATTGCACTTGATTGCATAAGTTTAGGAGTCTCCTAGATCAATCCCTACAGTTTAGGAAGCAACTGGGAGTGCCGAAACCAACCAAGGTCAGTTCACTATTATTTAATACTAAATGTAACACTTGGTTGTGTTTTAGAACTCTGGTTATGATTTAGA
>LPNX010850487.1:557388-650036 GCA_001517045.1 Pseudotsuga menziesii
TAACTCTTTTTTGTGTCTATTGGACTCGGTAGAAATTCTTTTGAGAGTGATAATGACTGGCTAAAAGCAAAGGATAAATATTTTGAAATAATGGAACTGGCTCTTTCTCCTAGTATGCGCTACCACAGTAGATCTATTAAAGATTCACTGGAAATCTGGATAAGATTGGACAGAACCTTTGGAATTGATAGTGGATGGTGCACATCCAGCACCACAAACATCCTTGATCCAAAAAGATCGGCCTCCACTCTCTCTGATGAAGTTGTTCAAGATGAAGAAGAAGTAGAAGCTTCTACACAGTCAATTCGAATTGAAGACAGTCTCCATGTAGTGACACCTTCTCCTGATGCTCCGGAAGTTCATGAGATCTCTGATATCTCATCTTCTCATATTGCTGAAACAGAAGAAGACGTTCGAATCTCTGATATTGAAGAAAAATTCTGCTGCATTTCCATGCAAACATTCACTGGTGATTTTCCTTTAAATTCTGTAGAAAATTTACCAGTAATTGCTTCCGAAAGTGAAGAGAAATTTGATTTTTCTTCCTCTAATGTTGCTATTGGTGTGCAAATATGTGATACCTTGGATATTTTGGAAGAAATATCAGATTACCAGAGTGATCCATTTGCTCCCCATGATCTAGTTTTTCCAGCAAATTCCTGCAGGATTGCATGCACCAAAATTCAGAATTTTGAAGAAGAAGAAAGCTGTGCATCTACCGTCTCGGTTAACGATTTATTTGAATCTGATATTAACCTTATTGGATCTGATATGATATTATTTAGATTTGATCTGATATTTCTTGGTTTAATATATCAAATTCATAATCTTTCAGTACCGCTTGTAGCTGTTCTCATCAACGGTGTGAAGAAACAAGTACTGCAAGTCTCCTACAAAACTACTGCTAGGGATTTTATTCCATTTCACAATTTTGGATCTGTTTTGAACCTGTTTAGATCTGATTTAATTTCTGATCTGATATTATTTGGTTCATATTTTAAAATTCAAAAGCATTCAATCATGCTTGTAGTTGCTCTCACCAATTCCGGTGTGAAAAATCAAGTACCGCACTTTCTCTTCAAAACTACTGATGGGGATTTGGTATTAGTTTCCTCATATGAGGTTTCTGATATTTTATTATGTGATTCATTATCTATTTCAGAAGCTATATCAGACTATGGAGCTCCAGCATTCGCTCTCAACAGTCCCAGTGCTTCTCTACCATTGATCACATGCTCATCTTCTCACAGAACTAGTAAAGAGGAAGATTTTCTGCATCCGCCTGGACTCTTGCTTCTAACACTTGGGGCTGTTCTTACCACTCATGGTTTGCTGTTCATGGCTGCAACATATCAGTTTCTTGAGTGTTCTTCACATTCTCTGAATTCTCAAGAACCTTTCCTCACTTTTCAATTGAATTCAGTTGCTCTACATGGGTCCAGTCTTCATCCGACAGCTGTCTATATTTATGATTTAGTTGAGCATATCATTCTTCTTCTAAAGAGGAAGATTCCTCCAGACATATGATGGAGAGGTTCACATGCCAGGCCCCAGGATACCTGTGCACAGAAGAACCAGATTGATCCTGATTCTACCTGCTTAATTAGAAGGGGTTTTTTTTTCCCATGTGGTTTTTCCCCAAGCACCTTATTTTTTAGCAGTTACTTTATTTTACTTGATGTAATGGGTGACCTATGGTCTTAGTTACCAGGGCCCACAGTTTGTCCAAGTTAGCATTCAGGGGGGGTGTTAGGATTATTAATCCTCCCTTGCCAAATTTGGTCATATGTCTAAATCGGGAGTCATGTCTAAATCGGGAGTCCATCCAGTCTATTTATAGTCATTAGCACCATTGGTTAAACTTGACCTAATTGGGGCACATGTTTCAGTTACCTAAGTGTTGGGAACACTAATTGAGGCTCACTGCTATTTATTACACTTGATTGCATAAGTTTAGGAGTCTCCTAGATCAATCCCTACAATTTAGGAAGCAACTGGGAGTGCCGAAACCAACCAAGGTCAGTTCACTATTATTTAATACTAAATGTAACACTTGGTTGTGTTTTAGAACTCTGGTTATGATTTAGACAAGGACAGTTAACTACTGGGTCTAGGAGTCAGTTACATTCAGTTCTAGCCCTCTACATTCAGTTAAATAATGGTTTAATTAATTGCACACATGTGGGGTGCTTTTCTCACCTACCACAATCAGTTAACCATTATTTAATTCTAAATGTAACACTTAGTTGTGTTTTAGAACTCCGGTTATGATTTAGACAAGGACAGTTAACTACTGGGTCCTCCAATAGTGATTTAGACAATGTCTTGGTTACCTACAGTCAAGTAGAGTCATCAATTCAAACTTCCTCATGTGGATTCGAATTGCTTGTGGCTATTAAAGCCATTTTACATCATTGTAATTATTATCTGGATTACTTTTTTTATTAATGAAAGCATTCACAGCTGCAAGCCTTTTGCACTGTTTCATTCTTCAATGGCTGAGTAAATTGTGAGATCTTCTTTGTGAGTTGTGTGTTTGTCTACAGATCTATATGCTCAAATTTAACACGCAATAGCTGTATTTTCAAGAATAGGTGTTAACCCATTCCAAGAATATATCTATAAAACAATGGTTGTATACTTTGACAATTGGACGATCTAGTCAATGTTGAAAAATAATTGTAAATGGCTATGACTCATGCTTGAAAGATGCCGACAGATACAGTTCTCCCTTAATAGAAAAAAGTGTATCTTTGCAACACCGATAGGAATCCTTCTAGGACAGGTCATATGTAAAGAAGGTATTGAAGTCAACTTCATGAAAATCAAAATTATTTTTGACCTTAAACCTCTAGTAAATCTGAAACAAATAAGAATCTTACATGGGAATATGGGATATTATAGGAAGTTCATATGACACCACTTTGATATGACATATCCATTAGAAGAATTATTAAATGAAAAAAATCAAGAATATGAATGGACCGAAGAATGTGATACATCCTTCAACATTTTAAAGAAAAAACTAGTCGAAGCACCAATTCTACGATTCCCGAATTGGTAGGTCAAATTTCATGTACATATTGATGCATACGACATAGCAGTCAGAGCGATATTAACAAAACCAGATGGTGATTGAATGGACTATCCAATTTTATATAGTAGTAGAAAAATAAATAAATCTGAACATAACTACTTGACAACAGAAAGGGGAGAACTCATAATGGTATTCACACTTCAGAAGTATCGGAATTACTTACTAGCTAACCCCTTTGTATTTTATACTGACCACCAGGAATTAAAATATTTAGTTAATAGACCATTACATCATGGTAGAATATGTCGTTGGTTACTATTATTTCAGGAATTCGAGTTTGAATTCATAGTTTGACTAGGGAAATAAAATGTTGGACCCGACCACTTGTCGAGAATCAACACAGGGGAAGAATCGGCTGGAATTGAAGATGATATACCAAATGCACATCTAATATGAATTGAAGTTGTACCTTCTGAATTAGCAAAAGTTTCCCAATTCCTAGAAGATGGAAAAACACCCAAACAGATGAGCGATAAAAAGAATAAAACCCTAGCAATGAAAATTGCACCTTATAGTATAGTAAACAAATTCCTCTATAAACTAGCTTTAGATGAGGTACTCCATCGATGCGTTCTTGACCACGAAAGAGAAAGTATAATGCATGAAGCACATTATGGTCAAGCAGGAGGACATTTTTAGTTAGACACGACTTCCAAGAAAATCCAACAGCCAGGATTATGGTGGCCGACATTATACCAAGATTGTCGAAGATTTGTAAGTAAATGTGACTGATGCCAACGACTTGGTCGACCTCTACCAAGTACTGAAATTCCTTTAATATCAGTAAACCAGAGTCTAACATTTGAAATTTGGGTGATCAAATTTATAGGACCATTTCCAATGCTGACTAGATAGATGGGAGCATGATATATTATTACAACAGTCGAATATGTCACTAAGTGGGAAGAAGAAGAACCTTTGGAAACCTGCTTAAGTGAGGTAGGCACAAAATTCATATATGAGAATATTATCACTAGATTTGGTTGTCAGTTGACCTTGATCAGTGATCAAGGGTCACATTTCATAAATAAAACAATTGCATCTTTGACAAAACAATTTAGGATTGAACATCTAAAGAGTACAATATATCACCCTCAATCCAATGGTGCAATTTAATTTTTTAATAAAACATTGACTAGAGGCATAACAAAAATATGTAATACTAACAAGGACAACTGGGACGAAAAAATTCCTACTGTCTTATGGACATACAGAACCACGCACAAACGATCGACATACCAGACACCATTCCAACTTGTTTACAGACACGAGGCATTCATTCCTTTACACTTTCGACAAAACCCCTATAATTGCCAACATATTTGCACATTAATGTCGAAGATGCTAGAAGAGAATGGTTAACACTATACTTTAAGATAGAAGAACATCGAATGATTGCAATACACCACCAAGAGATCCAAAAACAACAACAAAAATCTTGGCATGCTTGAAATATTAAAAATAAAAAATAAAAATTGGTTGGAGACCTTGTGTTATTATACAATAGTCAAGTAAAAGGGAAGCCTAAGAAACTACATACAGAATGGATGGGCCCATACATTGCTGAAGAAATCAATGCTAACGGATCATTTCGACTGAAAATGTTACAAGGAAATATGTTTCAAAAACTTGTTAATGGTTCCCGACTAAAACGCTACGAAACATAAAAAGAAAATAGTTGAATAACTAAAAAACAAACCAAAAAAAAATACTATAAAAACGTAGAACAAACACAAGAAAAACACTACAGAAAATCACTATGATAGGACCTTGGATGAGCTTTTAGGAAGGAAGAAATAGATTACCATTTGAAATATATAACCACCTACATAATAGACACGACGAATATCGACCATTCCACCCACATCACCATCATCTCGACACACACTGACATAAAGAGGATCCAACGATCCAATCAAGTAATAATAAACATCGACATATGGAGCAATAGATGACATGTTTTGAAATAAGCATCCACAGTCAAATCCACCATTAATACAACAATCAATACTACCACTCACTGCACTCCCTCCCACTCTGAATTATTCCGCTATAAACACCACACCAAACGAGACTCAGACATCATTCTGCGAAGATTTAGAAAACCAGAGCAACTAAACTCCTGAGACCAATATACCTCCTTGTGAAGCAAAGACCTCAAATGACATAATGGCACCCAAGAAGAAAAATACAAGGTCCGCAACAAACAAAATCAAACAACTAGAAAAAGATAGCACTCCATTGGTGGAACGACTTCATAACATTCGCCATGCGAAATTAGTGGAAATGTCATGGAAAAGAATACGGAAGGAAATCAAGGAATGGGCATATGAAAATGGAAAATTGATGGAGGAATAACTTTGAATGATTGCAATCTATGGGTGGAAATAGTTGCTAGGGTTTTGATGAGCTCTACTAGGGTTTGCAATTAGGCTTAGATCTATCTCTTGTGCAGATACACCTACTCTCCTTCCTCAGCCTCTGCTCTAGAACCGTGTGTTAGATTGGCCCTGCTTTAGCATCATGGCAGCATCTTTAGGGGGGATGCAACCTCTTCCCAGTCACACACTTCTTTGAAATCGACCGAAGGCCCCATTGGGGTTGGTTCTATAGTCAAAATAGGTACAGAAGATATCCCTATCATGATGGAAGACATAAATAGTGTGGGAAAGACAAATATTCTCACCAGTACGGCTAATGAAGCTGACCTCTCACGGTGGAAAAAATCATGCATCCCTTACGTCGCGAAACACCCATGCTTATCGCTTCCAGTAGAAAGAATAAATGCAAGGGAAAAAAATGAAAGATCATGCTCTGATTGGTAAATTCATGGGGTTCTGGCCAATGTAGTAGGCTGTTAGGAACCCATGTCAATCCTTCTCCTTACCATGTTAGTATATTGTTGTTGGATGCATATGCTTTGTAAGTCGTCCCATAGTTTGTTGATCCATAGTTTGTGTTATTGTTGTTGGGCGCATATGCTTTGTAAGCCACCTGTAGTATTTGTTGATCCATAGTTTATATTGGCCCATGGTTTTGACCCATAGTATTGGCAACTATTTTTAGTATATAAGTGTGTGTTGAGGCCAAGGAAGGCACCGTGAAGTTATTTTGTATTGAGCTTGCTCAAGGGAGGTTGCCCCCTCGAAGTGGCCTGCGATTAATATAAAAGTGATTTTGAGTTCTGCTGCTATATCGTGTATTTTGATTACTTGTTTACTGTAGGGTCCTCACATAGGCCCTTCGTGGATGGATCGCAGCTAAATGGAAACCAAAATCCCACTTCAACCTCTAGTTTGGTTCCAAAGGGTTTTTTACCATCATTTTTCACCACTTGGAGGAAAAATCCTGTGTAGAAGAAGGAGGCCCTTACTTCTTCAACTCTATAGGGATGTACCTATATAACTAGGTCGAATGTTTCTTCCCTAAGAAAGAGGACTTATTCTGGGCCCCTGTCTGGATTAGAATGTTATCACTTCCTCAAGAATATTGGGACAAATCCACCCTCCAGGAGATTGGAAATACCTTGGGAAAATTTGTTTGTACTGTGGACCAAACCAGACTAAAAAAATACACCTCTTATGCCAGGATCTGCATCTACATGCATATTTATTAGGCCCTTCTAGATTCCATCTACCTCTCCCATCAATACAGTGATTGGATCCAACCACTTGACTATGAGAACATTCCTTTTAGATGCAGAAAATGCCATGAACACGAACACCTTTTCAGATATTGCCCCACCAATAAAACGCAAGAAAGTCAAAAGATCGAGGAAATGGACGAGCAAGGGTTTCAGCTGATAGCCAGTAAAAAGTGCAACCATAGAATATCTCAGCAAGAAAATCACATGGAAAACCCTCCTTCAACCAGCAACAACTTTCAAGTCTTGGAAGAAGCTCAAAATATTGATGCTCAGAATCTGCCACGGAGAGATGCAGAGAAGCCGCCTCTAATGGAAAAAGTAGATCTATCAATTTCTCAGCCCTTAGAAAAATCCAAGGAGGTTCCCATCCCCAGCCCTAATGATAGTCTAAAAACTCCCCCTTCTGACCATAAGATGACAGACCTTACTCTTGAACCACTTGATGAGGAAGATATGAAAGATGCCATGCCGAAAGGTTTGGATCTCATAGGCTTGGAAGATGCATGCAGAAGAAAAGATTTAAAATATATTCCTCCCAAGCAGATCCAACTTCTCCACAAAGCCCTTTCCAAAGCCAAAGCAAACTCTTTAGGTGTGGCCACTTCTGGACAAAAAGAGAAACAAAAAGCTCAAAAAGATCCCCAAAAGAAGGTCGTAAATCTACTCTTCAAAGAATCAACCAGCTAGGCACAACTCTGGTGGAATTTGGCCAATATGCATAGCTAATAGAAATTTTCACCTTCCCCTCAACTATTAATCAATGAAGATACACTCCTGGAACATCATAGGTTTCAACAGTCGCTCCAAATAGATAATGCTTAAAATGAAGATTCAGAAAGAGAATCCTACTGTCCTTTGTCTCAGGAAACCAAGTGTCCTAGTGACATTTCTACTACAATAATGTCCCAAGTTTGGAAATACTCTCTCACCATTGGGATTGATCCCAATGGTGCCTCTAGAGGTATCTCTATTAGCTGGAATCCTCTCCATATCACCCTAGATGAGGCCTCTTCCTCCCGACACTCTCTCTCAGCGTCCTTCCACATTCTCGGCTCTAGCATCAAAGGATTTCTAATGAACATGTATGGCCCTCAATANATCCCCCTAGATGAGGCCTCTTCCTCCCGACACTCTCTCTCAGCGTCCTTCCACATTCTCGGCTCTAGCATCAAAGGATTTCTAATGAACATGTATGGCCCTCAATAGTCCGATTCCAAGATGAACCTCCTTGATCATATTGACTTATTCCATAACATGCATTTTGAGTCTCCTATAATCATAGGTGGGTACTTCAACAAGATCTCCAACCTTGAGGAAAATAAGGGAGGTATCCGAGCCCTCTCTGCTGAAGATGTTTTCTTCAAAAACACTATCAGTGCCTGTTCACTGGTGGAAATTCAAAATTCATCTGGCTTCTTCACATGGAACAACCGAAGAGGGGGAGCTCAACGAATTGCTAAATGTCTTGACCAAGTTTTGGTTTCTGAATAAATCCTCACCATTGGAGGGCTACTGGATGCCTTTGTTTTACCCATGGTGGGGTCGGATTACTGACCCATCGCCCTCTCCTGGCACAGTCAGGGCACCCATCTCCAAAAACCATTCAGATTTGAAAAATTATGGCTCACCTGCCACACCTTCATGGAATCAGTTAGCTCCTGGTGGGAAGAAATGTCAGTCTCTGGTCATTCAAAAATGGCCATCATGCATCAAAAACTCAAGAGGCGTCGAGGTCGGCTCAGGCAGTGGAACAAGACCACCTTTGGAGATATTTTCAAAGACAAAGCTGCAATCCAAAACATCTTAGCTTCCATCCAACACCACGCTATGGACCACGACTTTGACCATTAGGCTAAACTCCAGGAAAGAGACCTAATGCACCAACTTAGCAAAAGATGTGAACAAGAAGCAATATACTGGAACTAAAAGGAAAGGGTCAAATGGATAAAGGAAGGTGAAAAAAATATGAGCTTCTTTCATAAATCCACCATCTAGCACGGAATAAAGAAAAAAATTAGCAAAATGCACATGAAAAATGGTCAGACCTTGGTGGAACAAAATGACATATCTAAATAACTAACCAGACATTCCAGTCAACTCCTCTTGGAATCTAACCATTTTCGCCATGCGGAGGTGCACAAGGCGGTCTAGCACATCCCCGCTTTGGTCAACAATGAGCATAACCACTCCCACATGCAATCCATCACAATGTAGGAGGTCGAAGCAGCGGTAAAGAAAATGGCAGAGGGTATAGCCCCGGGACCAGATGGCTTTACCATTGATTTCTTTCATCATTGTTGGAATATGCTCAAAGACAAAGTCCTTAACTTGGTGGAGGAATATCGCCAAAAAATATGGATTCTTCCAGTGCTCAATGCTGCTCATCTTTCTCTTATACCAAAAGAAAATGGAGCCTCTCACCCTGGTAAGTTCCGACCGATCTCCCTATGCAGAGTCATTTATAAAATCATCTCTAAAGTGGTAGCCAACAGACTGAAACCCCTCCTCCCACTACTCATTTCCCTAGAGAAATCAGGGTATATATAAGACCTCCAAATTCTAGATGGCATAATCCTTGCCCACGAGGTTTTCCACTCTCTGAAATCCACCAAAACCCCTGGCATGATTCTCAAACTGGATCTCTCCAAGGCCTTTGATAAACTCACCTAGTTCTTCATAGAGAAAATGCTACTTTCCTTTGTCTTCTATCAAGATTGGGTTTGCTAGATCCTCTCCCTTCTTTTTTTTTCTTTTTTTTCAATTCTGGTCAATGGCTCTCCCTCCTCCACCTTCTCCCCCTCACGAGGGATCCGTAAGGGAGAACTTCTTTTGCCATTTCTCTTCATCCTCATGGCTGAAGTTCTAGGTCATATGATTCAATCAGCCACAGCATACTGCACCCTTAGAGGATCATCTCTCCACAATGCCCCCCCTCTAGCCTACCATCATTTTGTGGATGACAATATCCTCTTTGGTCATTCCTCGTTCTAAGAATACTACACCATTAAATCTATCCTAAAAACCTTTGAAGAAGCCTCTGGAACTACTCTAAACCTTGAAAAATCCTAGATCTTATTTTTCAACACAGGAGCTGCGACTCATAGAAACATCACTCGTATTCTCCGCTTCTCGGTTTCCTCCTTTCCTACCAAGTATTTGGGCACCCCTCTCTTTCATGTTTCCCTCAAGCACACATCCTGGAAGGAGATTCTTAACAAACTTGAAAACTGCCTCACCTCTTAAACTTTCAGAACCCTCAACCTCCTCAGTCGAGCTCTCCTGCTCAAGTTCACTCTACAGTCAATGCCCCTCTTATACCTCTTCTCTATGCTAGCAGCCCCAAAATGGGTTTTGAAGGCCATCAAATCTCTGCAAAGGTATTTTCTTTGGGGATGCAACAATAATAACCGTCATTGGGTGCTGGTAAGCTGGGATAAACTCTATAAAAAAAAAAAAGGAATTTTGGGCATTAGAGATCCTGAGCTTAATAATCAGGCTCTCTCAACAAAAATCTAGTGGAACTAGATCTCCAAAAACAACTCTCCTTGGACTAATTTATGGAAAAAAAATATGATCCTAGTCACCCCCCCCATTCATTGATCATATTTGATGAACACTCTCCAGGCTCCCATATTTGGAAGGCCGCTAATAAACAAAGGGCGCTTATTCACCAACATAGTTTATGGGAAATAAAAGGTGGAGACAAGGCCTTATTTTGGTGTGACTCCTGGCAGCAACTCTTGGCCTAAATAGTCTAATCCCTAACCCTAAAATTCATCACTACATTCATCTCAATGCTCATTGTAAAGTTAAATAGTATTGGTAATCTTCAACTGATGGATTCCGCTATTGGAAAGAGCCCCCCACCTGGAGCATTGCCCCCAGCAAAGAACTAATCAAAAAAATCTCGCTCGGAATCTGCAACCGCCACCTTAAGAAAACTCATGGTAGGGACATTATTAGATTGGGACACAAGCCGCCAGGTACCTTCTTGGTCAGAGAAGCATATGATATCTTGTCAGCCTTGCTGGATAGCCAGGCCTCTCCTATTTGGAACCACAATTGGAAGCTTCCTCATGGGCCCAAAATCTCTCATTTTCTCTAGCTCCTCATGCATAGTAGAATACCCACCTAGGAAAACCTAGCCCATGAAGGCTTCCATGGACCTTCCAGATGCTTCCTCTGTAATGAGCATTAGGAAACGGTTGACCACCTGCTAGATGCTTTCCCCTTCTCTAGTTCCCTATGTGACAAAGTTGTAGAGAATTTTTGAGGAACAAATAGAGTCAAAGGCAATGCAACTAACTCTCTTCTTCAGTGGATGGATTCTCCTTTTGAAATAAATCTCCTCAATCAAATTTGGATGCTCACTCTAGGTTTTGTGTTCTAAAGCACCTAGAAAGAGCGAAACAATCGAATCTTCAAAGATTCCAAAACTTCCTCTCAAGCTCTTTGGGAGCTAATAAAAAAATATCTTCACGAAACCATCCACTCCAAAGGCCGGTCAAAAGAGGACCTCCCCACCTCTTAGAGTGAACTGCGCATCTTGAAATCCCTAAAATTTAACTCCTTTGTTGTCCCTCCCTCCATCAACAAACCCATAATGTGTGTGGTGAGTCCCGTGCACTGGGATCTTACCCCTATGCATGTTTACAATTTGAAATTTGAAGGAGCATCCAAGGGTAACCTTATATTGGCGGGCTTTAGGGGATCCATAAGAAACCACAGCAACAACATCATCCATCTTTTCTATGGTAACATGGGTCACAACTCCAATAATTCCACTGAGCTGGAAGGTATGGTAACAGGTTTAACAATAGTCAATAGGTATAATCTTCTTTCGGTGATTCTGGAAGGTGACTCAGCCATCATCCTCTCCTTGGATGCCAAAATTATCTACGTCTCATCATTCTCCAAAGTCACCTCCAGCTAGCACCTAGCGCATGGCTTAAGCAATCTAGCCACCCTTTTGAATCACATGCAAGTTATAACCTTTCACCATGTGCATAGGAGATCCAATGCCCTACCTGATTTTTAAGAAAACGCGGGCATTAAATCTCTTTTAACTCTGGTGGAAATCACATTACAGGACCCCCTGGACAATACAGTGATTCTGAAGAGCACTCAACTAGCCAATTTTGACCTCTCTCTCTCAGATGCGAGTGATCAATCTGAGGACCGGCTACGCGTATCGCCTCAGAATCTGCCCTCGATGCATGTTGTCCATCAAGCTCCCGACCCATCCATTAACCCTGACTCCACCAACCTTCAGAACATTCGACATCCACCACACATGGGAGAAGCTCGGCCTGTCTCTTCAGCACCTACGACGTGGGTTGGCGAAGACCTATTTTCAGCTTAAGATTTCTTTGATATACCATAGAATTCATTGCGCGTTAGTACCATATGAGGGGGGAAGATGGTTATGAGCACCATGGAATTTCAATTTTTCATTTAGTCTGGTCTCTGCTCAATTCTACAATTTATCGAGCGCTCTGTGCGACTGGTTCATTTTCTTCTCTGGTTCATTTTCTTCAGTATCGCTCAATCTGTCAAGTTTTGTAAGAAGAGGTGCAGTCGAGTCGCCATGTCATGCCAAAGAGGCACACCGAGTAGGGATAGCTCAGGTAGAGGCAAATCCCAATGTGGTTGAAGCCTTCAAGTAGCAACTGAATATCAACCCCATATCTCCTCGCGTTTACATCTTGGTGGAATCCTGGGAAAATCACGTTCTGAATAAGAAGTTAGCTATCGGTTAGGATGGCAGCTAGATAAACCATTACTGGCTCATGAAAAACATGCTATGCAATTTGATGGAAGATATGCTCACCAACTGGTCAGACACCAGAGACTCCATCCTCACTGTAAAATCCAGAATTGTTAAGATAGATGCCCAGTTGACCGCCATGGATAATTTGTTTTCCTAGAAGGGCATTGCAGAAATTTCAGGGCATGGTGGTGGTGGTCGTGATTGGGGTGGTGGTGCCAATGGAAGTGAAATCGGGGGATTGGTTCTCTCTAGTCATGGAGGTGGTGGCATTGGAAATGTGACAGGGTGCACAACAATGGCTCCTCCTGCACTTTCCTTCCCCGTCCCTTTGACGATTGAGCCTCTCTTCAAGCATTTGAAGGAAATGTCCAGCCAAATGCCTGACTAGTAACAACACCCAGGTTCACCGATTCAGGAAGCCGCCACCAAATCGCCAACTAAGTCGTAGGAAGAACGATGGGCTTGCCCCATCATTGAATAATCTCCTCATGCCTAAAGTTCGTGACCCCAATAATAGAATGAACTCCTTGTCCTTGGTTTTTGTTCCTCTCGTTCCACAGGTTTTTTGATCCACTGGTTTTTGTCAAGCCCAACCATGGATTTTTTCAATTTTGAACTCTATACCTATGTATTTTATCTATGTCTATGTCTAAAAACTATGTCTAGGATTAATCAGCAAAGACAACTACAACAGGTACAACAACATACAACTTTAGTAATCCACCTAGTTCAACTAGGTTCGACAACATAAATCAACACACCAAATGCCAAAGAAGAATAACTCGACCTATTGGTAGATGCAATAAATAAGGAGTCTAGAATTAGAAGAGAGAAAAATAAAGAGCAATTAAATAAAATAAAGACAGAGCAGACATATTTCCTAACCAAGTGCAAAAATTTGGTGAAACAATTCATCAAAGTCCCAAAAGGGGTCGATATAGACAAACCGTTTGGCAAAGCATACCACATTTTTGAAAGTGTCGTGTTGAAACTTCAAGCATAGCTACATGAAAGGTGATAGGACCATGAAGAAGAGACTACTGTTCTTATGAGAAATCAGTATACAATGTACTCAGTAATGCACAACTTGTTGGAACAATATATTATAGAATCCACAGTAAAAGTAGAGGTCTTGAGAAACTAGTACACACATTATGGCTAGGTGTTTGAACAAATGGAGAAGACTCGTGAACTCATTAGTTCACTTCAGAACTTTCAAGCAAGAACCAAAGCAATGGCGTAAACAATCCATGATCATCTCATGTTGGAAATGACGAAATTAGAAAAACCTCAAAAAACAAGAGAATTATTGGGTCAGACAAGCCATACCAAACCTCATCACTCTCGACAAGATCAGACCATAAATGCAAAGATTACTTGCCACTGTTGAAGAAAAGACACAAATTTTGGGGACCTACATGACCAATATCCTTAGCATAGACATGCATCAAAAGGTAGAGAACTTGTCAACTCTCACCACTTTGACCATAGAAATTCAAAAAGCACTTCGCACTTGGGAAGAATTCCAACATTAGTTATCAATTACAACAGAGGCTATTGTGAAATTCTGTATACAACAACAACCATCAATCAGGCATTAGAGTTTGTAGAAAGCAATAAAACAATAAATCTCCTCAAGAAAAAATGTTGTGATCTCCTCGTTTCTTCGAGACGAAGAAATTTTTTGTGCCGGGGGAGATGTTGGAGGATCTAGTCAGCTAATCCGACTAGACTCTCTAATCAACTAATTGTAGAATAGGTCAACCTCATAGGTCATGTTGGTTGGTTGAAACAATAGGCAGTTTCTGTAACTATTTTGTAAACATATATATAGGTTGTAGAGTTGAACAGATACTTGGTTCGGTTTATTGTATGAACCCACATGTGTACTTGAGTAATATAATATGTTATTCTTTCTACCATTCATGTCTATTGTATCATGTTATTGTTATATGATTATATATGTGTATCATTGGCAACCTTACAATTTGATTGATTACAATATATATCCATGGAAATTTAAATAAATATTTCCACATGAATTTGAATGAGAAAAGAGTATTTCTATTAATTCAAAAAGATAACTACAAAGTGACAACCTATGTTGGCAACTCATAGGAACCGAGAAACCAAGTTCCTCCACCTAGGCCTCCACCACTTCAATCCTCCATACAAAAGAAAGCTCACAAAGAAAATGGAGAGCTTCAGCGATGAACATAAATGGTTCAATAAACAAGGATAAAGGGATGCAGACTCAAGGAAATGGAAATGACAATGGGGATAAACTTCTCTATAGTTTCCTTACTCTCAAAGTTTCTTCTCCTCCGAATGCTTCACAATGGCTCAATACATAACCCTCAAATGCGAAATGGAGGGTCAAATAAAAGTGTTTTCCAGCATATGGAATGTCAAGGATTGTAACCACCATGACTTGGCATTGAAAATCCAAAATATTTTTAATTTTGAGCACAAAACCTGAGGTACGTGGGTGATAGTGGAGAAAAATTCATGTACGCGAGCTGCATAATTGTTGACCCATGTGTATCAACAAAATTGATTTTTTTAGGGTTTCAATGAAGCATCATGAATATACTGATAAAGGCAGATGTAACGAGTCTACAGAGGGACAAGGGTATGCCATGAGGGCATGATGAATAAGGTGTGGAAAATAATGCTATAACAAATTCCATTTTAATGTGTGAGGTCAGAGGGATACATGCGATGGAAAAAATACATTATTAATCCCATAAGTGGAGTAGTGAAGACCCAACCAGAAGAACTAGCCACTCATCATCATATTACAATATTGAATTTGGATATATGAATGCAGATATGGAGTATGTATAGCAGTCCCATGTAAATATAGATACAATTTCCATGAATAGGAATAATGGACATATGTCATAAGTTGTCACAACCATGTACAATATATTATGGAGTTTGGTCTCTGCACTGAGTGGAGACATCCAATACATAGTAAAGTACATAATCTCTAGAATGAGAATTGAGGTCCCATAGGCACCATCATGATCAAGATAGTATCATATATGAGAATGGAACCATAGTATTAGGTCTTCTACACAAACTGTCAATGGTACATGTCCCATCACATGAATAAAGGTGTTGAAGTCGAACATGATGAAACATCGTCTAATTACCGATCATTGAGGTATAATGTTGTTGTTGCTGCAACTGTTTCCCCAAAAAAATTTAGATTTTAGGGCCCCTCCTTCCATTTTTCATTTTTTAAGCACACTTACACTTGTTTCCCAACTCAGATAAGCCCCCGTGCATACCTAATCTTTGCTAGAATCTTGAGTAGAAGGATTTTCCTAATCCTGAAGTGTCATTTTCGTAAAAATCCTTACGCATGACCTTGGAAACATGCCTTACATAAAAGTTCCACTTTCGATTTCAGATCAATGACTGAGAATCACTCTAACATAGATCAATGGTCTAGGAAATAGTAGAAGTGGAAAAGCGAAAGCGAAAAAGACCAAGTTTTGATTGTCAAAAGTTGAAGTTCCACTTTCCGCTTTTGGAAGATCGAGATTTGATGGCCTAGAATATTTCTACACAAATCAATGGCTTGGAAAGGCGGAGGCACTAGTTAAATTTTAAACTTCATGAACGTTGAAAAATCCAATTTTTTATTTCCTCTTTCCAGAAATGCGAAAACGGAAAGCCCAAGTTTGATTTTGGAGAAAGGTAACATTCTGCTTTCCAATTTCTTCCTTCCGCAATCCACAGAAGTGGAAAGGCGGAAAGTAGAAAGGTAAAGTTTAACGTTGAAAATATGACATCCCGTTTTTCGATTTCTGTTTTCCGGAAGGGTGAAAGAGGAAAGATGGAGGAGGAAAGTTTAAAATTAACTGCATAAAAAAGGACAAACCCACTTTCCGATTTTTGTTTCCGCTAGGGTAGAAGCAGAAAGGGGAAGCAAAAAAGCGAAAGAGGGAAGATAGAAGTTTAACCTTGAAAAGACGACATCTCGCTTTCTACTTTCCACTTTCCAGAAGGGAAGAAGTGGAAAGGCAGAGAAGGAAAGTTAAATCTTAAACTTCGAAAATTGACAAACCCAGTTTCCGATTTCTGCTTTCTGGAAGGCTCCCGCGAAGAAAAGGTGGAAGCAGAAGGGCAGAAACGAAAAGGAAGAAATAGAAAGATACAAGTTAATTTTGGGAAAAGTTGACATTTTTTATTTCCGCTTCCCGCTATTTCATGGAAAGAGCTGTCGGGGCCACATGATCTAATGGTTTAAATCAGACCCAATTCATCTTTTGAGATGATCTAAGCCCTTTAATCTCAGTTTGGTTTTTTTACTGTAAACCATTGGAGAAACTGAGAAATATTCCTCTCAAAGCTTATATTAAATAAAATTACTGCATAACAAGGTGTTGGTCATTATCTATTTTCTATTTAATAATCAATGCATATCATTAAGTTGAAAATACTGTTAATTATTGATTTTTCTAGATCAGATGTGTCTTCTTTATGTATCACAGGTATTAATGTTCACCAAGTTAGGAAGGCGATTGTAAGATCAGGTAAAGGTTGCATCTTTGGATGGTTGAGATTCATGGCAAATAAATATCTACGGTCCTAAATATTTATGTTTTTTTAACATGCAAGGAGAAATAAATGTCTCAGATTAGAGGAATGTGGTAGAACCTGCACTTTTCAATGGCCAAGATCAAAGGTGGAACTAGATCTATGGTGGAGGTGAATTCTGCTCATTCAACGTGCTTGTGGAAAATAAATTTTGAAACATGTGGAATTGGTTGAAGGGATGCATATTTCAATGGCTGAGATGAGGGTTTTATCTAGATCAAGGATTGAGGTTGATTTCACATCTAGAACATGCATGGTGGTTAAAATATTTTAGGTCTACAAAATCTTGTAGACCCTACACCTTTGAACGACAAAGACCTTGGTGGAGATAAGATCTATAGACCAGGTGGATTTTGTAATGAGAACATGCATTAAGATTAGCAGGATGAAGGACTACAAAATCGGGAAGAGGCCACATTATTGGATGGTTAAGATTTCTTGAAGATCAAGAGCTATGAATGAGGTTTATTTCGGAGTTTAAATATGTGAGGAGAAATAAAAGGCCAGGATGTGAAATAAATATAAAGAGTGGATGGAATCAATGGTGTATATTTCATTTGAGAAAGATATAAGGTTCAAAATCATTTCTCACGGGAGACATGCTCACTCTGATTTTGGAGATGGATTTGCGAAATTGGTTAAAATAAAAGATGTTCAACGGCTTAGGAGAGACCGTATTTAAATCCATGGTCACATTTTGATCTTAGATGATTCTTCCAAGTGGTTTGAATAAGAAGATTGGGAATATCTAGGGTGATAGACTCAAATTTTAATAAATAGGAGTGCATAGAACCATAGAAAGGTCTTTGGTTGGTGAAAAGAATGCTAAACTATTTTGTAAAGAGCTAACTCTTTGCTAATAAGAAGGATCAATTTTCTAGAACAAAGGCATGCACAGAGATTTAATCGGAATGTGTGGAATGCATACTATAGAACTATTTCTTCTTGCTTCTGTACATCATACAATGAGATTGTTCTAACCTCCTGGAACTATTTCGTTGGTCATGAATGGTCTGTTGTCTGTATAAATGTCTATATTGACAGTGTAATAAATGGTTTAATTATATCATAGTTATCTTTGGTATTATTTCTCCTATGAATGTGATTATTGTGTTGGTATAGCTATCTGTTAGACTTTTATGAGATTTTACACTATATTACTATGAACTCTAAATTTGCTCCCTGGAAGGGGATAGAATAGTTTAGTTTTACATCTAGATTAGACTTGCATTTATCTTAGGCATATGCATTTCATTCTTTAAAAAAAATCATACAAACGGTGGACTGGGTCGTAACTAGTAAAATATTTAAAGAACTTAATATACGGTAGCCAAAACCATAAACCAAATGGTTTCCCCACACTAAACGGTGGACTATCTAATTGGGATTGTTTACTGGGGAAAATCCCTACTGTCTGGTACCTGGGATTTTTCTAGGAATCAACAATTGTTAACAGATGTGAGACAACCCATCGATGATGAAAATGGGTGTCAAGGTACCAAGTACATTTAACAAGTGTGAATAAAGGTGTTGAGGTCAAACACTTGAAGAATCCATCTATCATGGGATATTGATTAAGTTCCCAACTGTCAATGATGAGAGAACTTTCCACCGATGATTGCAATTCTCAAGGTACTGAACTCACTCTAGATCCTGATTCTAGAATAAATAATCTGAATTCAATGGAATGGAGTCTGCTGGAAGGAGGGCATTATGACATCCCCATTAACCAACAAGAGGCACATAGCTAGGATAAATTATTTGGAAGAACTTAGGTGAACATGATGTGCATGAACTAGTAACCATGTACATCTCTTGCGCATACCAAAGGCAAGTAGAATGAGAAAGAGGCCCTTTGAATAAGAGTCAATGATGAAAACTACTGATAGAGGCAAGGAAACCAACAATAGGATCTAGGGTTTAATGGAATCCAATACATGGCACAAATCCCAATGTGTGAATAGATTTCTTACCGTCTAGCACAAGGGAAATTACTCAATCAGTGACCAATGATGAAATGTCATCTGTTGAGTTCAAGGTCACCTACCAATAATGAAAGTAGGCCTTGGGTGCAAGGTAGGACAACAAATCCATATGATACCGGGATGGTTGACATGCAAAGTCAAGAGATATGAGGAATGACCGACTCAGGCTATAGACTTCCTTTAAACTAGAGCATAAGGTAGATGGATAAACTTAGGCAGCTTAGACTCAAGAGTGAATATTGATGTTACTTTGTGATGTAGGAGGAATCAACAGAGGCTCCATAGGGACTTGAAGCTTAACCACTTGGTGGAGAAAGATATGAATAACGATTATAGATTCCTAAGGCCATACTAAAACCCGACCCATGATGGATGGACTCAAAAATTGTGCTTTGTTCAAAGGTGAAAAGACAATTGCCAACATAAGATAATATCATTTCCTCTTCAGATTTTTATGTTTTTTTAATTTTTTTTTGTCTTTTTCATATTATGAAAGATTGAAAAATAATAAAATATGATTATAGTACAGCATAGAGGAAACTAATGTCATAGGAAAGTAAACTAGTTCCAAGTAGTGGAACATACATCTCAATGCATGAAAACATGTACAAGATAAGGACACTCGGGAGGATATTTCCTCTAGGGTAAGGGGTGATAAAGTTGCAAAGGATAAATAATAGGCTTAGCTCGGCTAGAATCGAAACATGCTCAGACAATTTGGATTACGAAATTGAAGTGAGGAGTCAAAATTAGGCTCAATAAGGCAAGAAAACTGATGATGTGCATTTACAACTTGATATAAAAGTAGAGTCCTTGGTAGTGATGGGAAACATAAGAGAAAAGAATGGACATGAGGTTTCTAATCAAAGACATGGAAAGACTATACAAGAGTCCCAGACCTAAGGAGAAGCTTCAACATGGGCACAAAGCGATAAAATGGGTTTTAACTAGGGTACCCATGGTAGAGAATCATTACTACTTAAATAGTGACACTTCTAGAAGCATTGGGAAGGTTTTGTTTCATAAAAAAGTGGGTTTATACTTGAGGTTTATGAATCGTGGTCATAGGATAATGCAATAATGCAAGAAGAAAAAAATCATATCCTATATTCCACTAATGATATATACCTTCCAAAGGCATGAACAAGCTTGGAAATTATAAAAGTTGCTAAGGATCGATGAAACTACATCAAAAGAGACCCTTATAGCATGATATTATCCCATAAGGTTTGTAATATATTAAAAATAGGGTGAAAACTATATAAAAGTGGGTAAATATTTCTATAAATAGTAAAAAATTGAACTTTTACCATACCATTTCATTTTTACCACAAATAGTTCTTAGAAGCCCTTTTCACCCTTAATCTTCAAACTTTGATTGTGGGAGTCGTGGGATACAAAATCACAAATTGTTTGGACCAATTAAGTTCCCTCATCTTGCTCTTCAATTGCATTAGTTAAATTTCCGTTTTTAGTGGTTAATGTTTTAGATTTTCACCACAAAAAATGGGTAAATCGGTCCATGTGGGCCACATATCATTGAATTTCATATAAGGGTATGTCCACATGGGTAAAGAAAAGCCTTCCCATGTGTGCATGCTACTATTCAAACTGTGACTCACGAGTAAAACTGTGGATGGGTTTTTTAATGGTTCTAACTCACAACTCTCCCTCTCCTTTGCAGGATGGTGATCAAGTGGAGGGAAATAGAACATGATAATGTGGATATACAAGTGCATGGTAATTTTCTCACCCAACAAGAATTGCAAATATGCGGGATCTATAAATTTTGGAACCTTAGAAGCATGAGGGAACAACCATAGTTGCTCCAAATGTTCATCAACTACTCAAACCCTGACACAAAGGATTTCAACCTTGACGGGAAACCATTAAAGATCAAGGTGTATGACATCTATTTTATCACCAGATTATCATGTTGAGGTGAGTTAGTTAATCTTATAGCTTGTGGAGTCGATGGGGTAATGACTATAGATGAGTACATTGCTGCATATTGTCTTTCTTATGTAGAGAAAGTGGGAAGTCAAGTCCCAATCAGGGCCATCCAGATTCCAAGACTAAAGGTCAGCATCCTAGTGTTAATGAGTATATCAGGGTCGAATGCATTACATCAGGATTCATATCATATCATGTTCTATGATTTTGAGTGTATGAGACCCACAATCTATGACTAGAGCACATCCTTGTTGGGGAACATGAAACATCAATTGATTGAGTATAAAATTGGACGAGCCAAGAAATTTGGATTCGCCAACATATTGTGAAATTTATTTTTTAAGAGGGTACTGAGCCTTAGCCCGAGAGTAGAGTTTCCTCCCTATGGTATATGGGATCCAACCCAAACTCTCTAGAATTAGGTGATGAGGTGATTATGAGGCGGAAGGGTTCCCTCTCCATATTCAGATAAGTTCTTCCACTAGTGGAAACGATAGGTGATCACCATAAATGAATAACCCTATGAGGGAATATACTTCCATGGAGATAAATACAAGCCATTACCACTAGGGTCCTCCTTCAAGGACATTGGTAAGATCAATTTTGTTTTGCAATATTTCATTTTTTTTAATATATTTTTGACTTAAGGAAAGAAAAAAAATATTTCTGGGTTGTGTCATGTACTAACATTAGAATCATTTTCATAGACATTGGTTTGTGATGAACATAGGGTTATCCATGACACGACATAGAGGCCTAGGTAAATATCTAGATGTTGGGGATGTCGAGCATACACTATGGAATGTGAAGAGAAACCTAGTTCGGTTGACTCACAGGATTCCCATGGTTCAGATAGAGGACCTGCCCAAGGCTACGGAGAAGCAGGTGGTTGGGATACCCCATGCATGGGTGAGGTTGTTTAGGCATTTAGCCAATGCCATAGTGTGTTACTGTGATACTCATCCAAGACCATAGGCATAGATTCCGTGATTCTCTTTTGTACTTGTTGTGTATATTTTGAGGTTTAAAAGCCCAATTTTGTACTATGACACCATATTTTGGACTTTTATTGGAAATGAAAAACTTATGGCTACCAGTTTGATAAATGTATGTGTATGGATGTATGAATTTGTGAATGATTCTTTCTTAGCTATGTGACAAATGTCCGTCTAAAATGTATTTTCCATATGCATCAGTAACTTGATTACAATTCCTAGGTATATGAACATGCATAATAAAATCAAAATGATGCTCTAACAATCTTACCCTTAAGAACCTTCTCAACAATGTAGGATCGCTAACACGATAATGAAAATTCAACTAGGAAACAAACAAATGTGAATACAGAAAAAACTATAAAGATCAAATACCATTCAAAATGGCATCACATAATATCTCGATGATGGGGCTATACTCAACCATGTTATTTGATGATGGCTGAAGACATATGCCTCCTGAAGACACAAGTTGACCCTGACGTGAATAAATGACCTAAGAAACATAATCTAAGTTTAATGTATGTAATCTAACACCATCCACAAATCCTAAGTACATCAAATAATCCGCTGACATTTTCCAACCAATAGGAAGCATATAATAAATCTGACAACACCAAAAGAAAAACCAAAAACTATTCAAATCTATACAGTAATATATAAGGTACCAGACCAAGCTCAAGACTCATTCATAGTACTTATTGAGGTAGAGACCATTTCTAGGATCCTTCGAGACTTTCCCATCATAGTATTATAACTCATTATCTCCTTTGTATAAGACAGGCCTCACAATGTAAGGACCATGCCACATGGGATTGAAATTTCTTTCCTCTAGTGGTTCATTGGCTTGATCGTACAAGAGGAACAAGTCACCATCATCCTAGTGATGGGGAGGGACAAACTTATCATATCAAGCCTTAATACATTGTTTATTAACTTCTATGACCATGGAAACATCTCGACACTACTCATCAAGTTATTTGAGGTGGACTAAACGTTGTTCTAATTTGGAAGTGTCAAGCAAGAACTCAATGGTAACTTCAATGAATGGATTTTGCATTCAACAAGAATAAATGAATCCATCCCATGAGATAACTCAAACAATAAGAAAATGGTGGACGTATTAACTGTGGTCTAGTACACCCACAAAGTAGGATATAAAATAATATGCCAGTTAGACTTGCTTTATTTGATAGTTTTCTGCAGAATGGCCCGAAGAGATTTGTTGACCACCTCCACTTGGTCATTCGGCTAGGATAGTAGGATGAAGAATTATCTTGTTTATACCCTAGCTTAAAATATAAATTTATAATCATTTCAATTTGAAAATGACTTCCATGATCAGTGAAAATCTCTTTCAGGATTCCAAACTGAGAGATAATCTGGTTGAATACAAAATGGGTGGTAGTCTTACCATCATATTTAACTACTGGCATGGCCTTTTCCCACATAGCAAATTAATCTACCACCACTATAATATGGTGATTCCCACCATATGAAGCTAGGTCTAAATCCATGAAATCCACCCCCACTTGGTGAAGGGGCTGACAATGATGATAGGATGCAACGGGGCAGGATGCAAGCACACATTTCGAGAAAACACCTAGCAAGGGTGACATCTCTGGACTATTTTAGCACAATATTTGAAGATTGACAACCAATAATAACCCACTTGCAAGATCTTCTGGGTTGTATCAGTCCAAGATAAGTGACCACTACATGCCCCATTGTGGTTGTTAGTAAGCACGACCTCAACTTCTTTGTGATTCAAACAACGATGCAGGATAGAATCGACCCCACGATGATACAAAGTGTCACTGATAATGAGGTATATTTTATGAATGTGATGTATATGTCAGCATTCATCCCTCAAAAGATGCAGATGGAACTTCAAATTCCTAATACAAATGATAATATCACCATACTAGGGTTCCATAGATGAGATGAGGAAAATATGGTCATGAATAAATGAGTCCTCATAAACAATGTCCTCATCAAGCCTAAGGAAATCCAACATCAACTTTGTGAAGAATAAAGACTTTTTATATTTTGCAAATATGAAATCGAGATGAAATTCCTACAAAATCACAATCCATTTATAGTATTCGCCCTATCATTTGTCTTGTTATGACAAATTTAAATGGATTGATATGTGCTACAATAGTAGTTTGGTGAAGTAAAATGTAATGTCGCAATCAATGGAATAAGTGAATTGTCACTAATCCAATTTCTCCACATGTGTATATCTGAGTTTATCATCAATAAGATTCTAGATAAGATAGAATATAATGTGCTTGTGGAGCTCAATCCTCTTGAACTGGGACCATGCCAACTGTCTTTTGAGACGCAACCACACAAAGCAGGAAATATCCAATATTCCTAAGGATGAAGCAGAGGTTTCAATGCCAAGGCTCTCTTAAGAGAATTGAAGGACTCTTGGAATCACTCATCCCATAGAGATGGAGTGTCCTTGAACAAGAGCATGAAACCCTTGGTTAAGTTGGCATAGTTCACTATGAACCGACGTAGGAAATTAAACTTTCCCCGGAGACTCTGAAGATGACCAATAGTGTGTCGAGGATGAAATCGAAGTATTGCTCGACCTTCAATGGATTGACCATAATCCTCTATTTCAACATGATGAATCCCAAAAGGTGATAAGTCCTAACATGAAAGATGCACTTCCAAGGGTTCAAACAAATTTTATAACATCAACATCTATCAAATACTAGTTAAAGGTGTGTTGGATGATCCACCCTCAAGAGTGAGCATCATGGCCATCTAGATAGACTTCAATTATGCATTTAATTTCATGTAAGGAATATTTAATTTCCTGCATAAAGGTTTCTCTATCATTTTTAAGAACGAAAGGAATCTTTTAGCATGCAAAAGTACCCCAAGGACATATAAATGCGCTTTTTGTGTTGGTCCTTAGGCTTGATTTGGATCTGATTATATCCAGAAAGATAGTCCATGAATGAGATTTTAAATATACAACATCAGGAGTCATTCTTGGGACTTGTGGTTTGTATCAAGTCACACTTGTGGTTTGTATTAAGTCTTATCTATATCCTCACGTGTTGAGGTGGTGACGCTTGTATTGTATAAGTCTTGTGGTTTGTATCAAAACTGTCAACTTATGGTTTGTACCAAGTCCTATCTATGTCCTCATATATCAAGGTGGTTATACTATGTGATGCATTACTTGTCATGGTCATTAATTGCTATAAGTCTCTTTTATGTATTAGCTACCTCTAAAGTGATATACTTTGGCATGTGATTATATGGTATGGGGTAACATGATATGATTATTAGTATAATATAATTCTTCTGAGTATGCTATGATAAGATGGATAAATAATTAATAAACATATGGACCATGCAATCATTAATTAATGATAATGGTATAAAGCATAAAGAAAGAGAAAGGATTCAAATTGCATATATTTACCTCCAAGTGAACTCGAATTGTAAAGGCTTTAGTAAAGACTTAGTTGTAATAAAGCATGCATCTGTTAAGTAAGAAGATCCTTCAAAAGATAATTATAGAAATTGAGCATTGATGACACTAATTGTGAAGAACCAAACACATTCAGTCAACCTCCTAACTTTATGGTTATGCACTCAATTGAATATTGAGTTCAATTCAGTTAGTTCACAATCAGTACAATCGGTTCACATTCAGTTAAATATCATTGAGGAAAGGAGAGTGCATATATTGTGCATGATGGATAATACTAAGTTCCATCTTGGCACTAGTACTGAGGAGGGTGATAATTTTTGCATGGAGGTATTTCTAGTCAATCTCTTCCTCATGAATGCACTATGTGATTCTTCCAAAGGTTTTTCTAGAGCCTACCATTCACTACCTTCTGCATGGTATATGTTTTGTCTTGTTATTAATATTCTAAGCATATGGAAAGTTCATTACAATTGATTACAGTGTTCTATTGGTTCTCTCTTCTATAGTTATAAGGTCATATCTCTAACCAGTAAATTTTCTTATGTTTTGTAGACCATTCTCTACAAATCTTTCTATCATACTCAACGAATTGTTGGGGTTTTCATCCCCTGTTTTTGGAGGGTTTTCCCAGGGTATATCTTGTCTCTTGTGGTTGAATGATTTATGTGGATGATATATTTGTGATATTTATATGTGGCTGATATAATTATGAGATTCACGTTTGTCTGATATAGCCAGATAATTGATAAAAGTTTTAAAGTTCAAGAATCTTCGATTTTTCTCAAACATTCACATGGTATCAGAGCATAGGGTGTGAAGAATCTTAGATTTTGCAGCAAGATAATCCTACATATATATTGAATAATTGAGAAAAATATTGCAACCATGACATCAATATGCATTCGACCGGAATGAATAAATAAAGGAAAGAAAAAGAGAAGTTCTCTTCACATACCAAAAGAGAAGAGAACTAAGATGGAACCTTCAGGAAAGAAGGGAACTTTTTTAAGCTACAATGAAACCTCCAAAGAATTCATAATATATGTACTTGGTGAGAGACATATTGAGGTTAATCGAGATGTGACTTTCCATGAGGAATCTACTTTAAATAGATCAAAAGAGATTACATATGATACAGAGACTGAGGAGAATGTGAAATCTATATAAGAATAATTTGATCATGATTCTTCCATTTCTAATGTTCAGAGGGAGAATATAGCAAAGAATTCATAGTTACCTGTCATTGATGAACTAGTTGAGATGGTTGATGAACCTATTGCAAAGAGGAGGGCTACATGGTGTCAAGATGCACTGAGATATGCTAAGAAGCATTGATCACTAGTGGACTCTAATAGAGATCATAAGAAACATGATAGATATGTTGGATATGTTGCATTGATGAGTGACATTAGTGACTCAAATCCTTCATCATATGAAGAAGCTGCAAAGTAGCAAGTGTGGAAATATATTATGATAGAGGAATATTAGTCGATACTGAAGAAGGATGTTTGGAAAATTGTTCCCATACCTGAGAAGAAGCCATTTGTTACTTATATATGGATTTACAAGATAAAGCATGATGCAGATGGAAGTGTGGACAAATACAAAGCCATATTTTTTTCTCGAGGCTTCTACTAGAAGGAGGAAATTAATTATGAGGATAATTTTTCTCTTGTGGATAGATATACCACAATTAGATCAATGATTTCACTTGCATTAGTATTGGGATAGAAGATTCACTAGATGGATGTGAATAATTCCTTCCTCAATGGTGAGGTTGAGGAAGAGGTTTATATTGAGAATCCTAATGGATTTGTGATTCATGGAAAGGAGTCCCATGTCTATAAGTTGAATAAAGGCATGTATGTGTTAAATCAAGCTCCCTAAGCTTGGTATGCAAGAATAGAAATATACCTTTAGAAACTGGGTTTCTCAAAGAGTGAAGCAGATCCAAATTTGTACTTCAAAGTAGTGGAGAACCAACCCTTGATACTAGTTATGTATGTTGATCATATATTCCTTGTTCAAGAGAAAACATTGATTGTTGAGTGTAAGAGGGAGCTTACCTCAGAGTTTGAGATGAAGTGACTTAGGTTTGATGCACTACTTTCTATGACTTGAGATCTGGCAAAGGAATTATTAAATATTTCTATCTCAAGGGAAGTACACTATGGACATATTGCATAGATTTGGAATGGTGGATTGTAAATTAATGATTACTCCTATGGTTTCCAATTTGAGGAAACTTCATGAGATTTAGATTGGATCAAATCCAATGGGCCCCACCTTATTCACACAATTGATTGGCTCACCGATGTACTTGATACACTCAAGGCCAAACATTTGCTATGAAAATAACATTTTGAGTTAGTTCATGGAAGATCTTAGACACAGACACTAGGTTGTAGCAAAGAATGTTTTGAGGTACCTTCGAGGTGCGATTACTTATGGGATTAGGTATGCCTCCAACAAAGGAGTGTTACTACTTGGATATTCTGACTCTCATTGGGGTGGAAACATTGTGGACCGAAAGAGAACTTCACAAGACTACTTCATCTTGGGTTCTACTATGATTTCCTGGTCTAGCAGAAAGGAGGGCTCTATTTCCTAGAGTACCACATAGGTTGAGTACATTACTACTAGTATTGCTTGCAGATAAGTTGTATGGCTAAGAAATTTGTTGGGAGGGTTGTTCAGTGAGAATATTGAGGCTATAATGATTAGGTGTGACAACCAAAGTTGTATGAAGCTTTTTGAAAATCCAGTGTTTCATGCCAAGTTGAAACACATAGAAATGAAGTATCACTTTATTCGATACATGGTCTAGAAAGGTATTGTGAAACTTCACTACATATCTACTGATAAGTAGATTGCCAATGTTTTGAAACATCCTCTATCTATGATGAATTTCAGATAATTTTGAGATAAGCTTGATATGGAAAAGAATGTATCCCTCACTAAGAGGGAGTGTTAAACATATAGCATCAAGAGTCATTCTCCAGAATAGTGGTTTATATCAAGTTGTACTTGTGATTTGTATCAAGTCCTATTTATATCCTCATGTGTTGAGGTGGTGATGCTTGTATTGTATAATTCTTGTGGTTTGTATCTAGACTGTTGACTTGTGGTTTATACCAAATTGGGACTTGTGGTTTGTAATAAGTCATATATATGTCCTCATATGTCAAGGTGATTATACTATGTGTTGTATTACTAGTCATGGTCACTAATAGGTGCAAGTCTCCTTTAGGGGTTAGCTACCCCTAGAGTGATATATTTTAGCATGTGATTATATGGCCCATGGTAATATGATATGATCAGCGGTATGCAAGAATTATTCTGAGTATGATATGATAAGATGGATAAACAATTAATACACATCTGGACCATGAAGTAATTAATTAATGATAATGAGATAAGTCGTAGAGAAAAAGAAAGGATTCAAATTTCCTATATTTACCTCCAACTGAACTTGAACTGTAAAGGATTTAGTAAAGCCTCAGTTGTAATAAATCATGCATCAGTTAACTAATAATATCCTTACAAAATATAATAATAGAAATTGAGCATGGATGACACTAATTGTGAAGCACCAAAGACATTCATTTAGTCTCCTAAATTTATGGTTATGCACTCAATTGGAGATTGAGTTCAATTCAGCTAGTTCATAATCAGTTCAATCAATTCACATTTAGTTCAACAAGTTTACATTTAGTTCAAGCCAGTGAACATTCAGTTGAAACTAATTAAGAAAAGGAGGACACATATCTTGTGCATGATGGAGAATCCTAAGTTCCAGCATGGCACTAGTACTGGGGAGGGTTCTAATTGTTTCATGTACATATTTCTAGTTAATCTCCTCCTCATGAATGCACTATGTGATGCTTCTAGAGAGTTTTCTAGAGCCTACCATTCTCTATGTTCTGCATGCTAGATGTTTTGGTTTGTTATTAATATAATAAGAATATAACCAATTTATTATAGTTGATTACATTGTTGTATTGGATCTCTCTTTTCTACTCCTAAGATTATATCTCTTATCGAGAAATATTATTATGTGTTGTAAACCATTCTCTACAAATCTATCAATCATGCTCAAAGAATTGTTGTGTTTTTTATCCTCCATTTTTGGAGAGTTTTCCAAGAGTTCACTCTCTGTCGACGCCCTTAACCCAATGATCTACCTGAGCACCAACCCATATATGTTTTACCCTGTCCAACAACATTTGCGAAGAAGATAAGGTCTCACCTGATTTGTTCAAGGGAGGACTATCAGAACCACGTTTTCGCTGTAAGAAGGAGGATTTTGTGCATCTACCGTTAAACTATCGCAACATTACTTCACAAATTCAAGCATTGGTTCATTATAGCATATTCATACTATCATTCATCATATGACATAAAACCATTCTGATGGCAATAATATAAAACATATCGATCATCATAACATGATTTAAAACATAAAAGCATTGCATCATTCAGAAAGAAGTATCATACTGCAGTGTTTATCCATTCACATCATATCGTAGAAAGAAGGAAGACATGAAGGTGCAAAATACAGAGTGTTTCCATCAAATAATGTCATATTACTTTCGTATCAAATCATAGGTTCTCAAAACAACATAGATAACAGTATTCCACTCTTTATTTTGTGAGTTCAGAAACTATTCTATTGACAAAAGATAATAGTAGTACAAAAAATGATACAGAGCATAAAGTTTGTCATGCTGAGAGGAAAAGGAGAGAAAATATGTTAAGTCTTCCTTAGACAAGATAACAAGCAATAATCTACAGAGTCCTCCCTCGGTGAGGGAAAATAGATCCAAAAAAGAGGAGATTTAGCTCTTTTACAAAAAATCATCTTAAACAGTCTAAAGTTTTTGACCTGAGATATCCAGAGTTACTAAGACATAGAAAAAAAAAACTAAAGGCAAGAAACCTGGCTAAGGTTTGGTGTATGACTCCTCAGTGATGGGAGTCCAAAGGCCCATGCCGCTTTGCTTTCTTGGGTCATCCTTGTCATCAGCTTCACTGCTAGAGGTGTATTCATTACTGGAGGAATCTTCATCACTACTGCTTGATACATCTTCCTTGCTGGAGGTTGGACATTTAACCGGGAGGGGCTTGGTTTTTCTAAAAACAATCGGAATGACATTGCTTTTTTTAGCTGAGGTGACCTTCATACGGCACTGTGGAGGGAGAGAACAGGTTTCAAAATACATGGGAAAAACAGGGGGTTCATCCTGGGGTATGGACGCATAGGTGGACACAGGGAAGGCCAGTGGATCCAAGGAAACTACAGGAGCTGGAGGTGTAGGGAGGACGACGTCGAGGAGGGGATGGGTGGAGAAAAGAAGAAGGAGACAAACTGAAAGATTCTTGACAACCCAATATTTTTTTTGGCATTCTGTGGTCTGACCAGCTGCTAAGAGGGATCCTAAGAGTTCATCCTCCCAGTCATTGATCATGAGGTGAATGGAGTCTAGAATTTCAAGGTCAAATCCTTCACTATTGGCTTGGGCATTGAAAGGAGTATGGCATTGTGAATGAGCTCCTCTCCCATCTCATCCACCATGAGGCATACCTCTGTGTCGTCGCGACATGGAACTGATAATATCTAGAGGAGCAGAGAATAGAGAAATTGCAGGGAGCTTCACGAGGGGAAATACAGGGGAGGAGGAAACAAGGTGACAGAATGTCATCTACCTTGGGAATTTAGCATGGTAGTGCATAAATATATGCATATTAAGGATGACCGGTTGAGAAATGACATCTTTGTAACTTCTATTAGATGCGAGGTCACCACCTTCAACCAAGGAATTAAGGGACGTAACCATGAGGTGAAGGACGGATAGTGCCAAGCGGACAAGAGGATGATGTCAGGCGGGTGACGTGGAGGCAAAATTGTGTACATTGTCACCTTCATCAATGATGGTCATGGTGGCACCTGCATCTAGGGTGAGATCCTTTTCAGCAATAAGGGTGCATTTAAACCCGAAGTTTACATTTGAGATCTCTTCTAGGGAGCTTTGCTGGAGAAAAGGCGTTGAGAGAACTCTCCAATTGGCAATTTTGTCACCAAAGGAATTGGCTTCTCTTTGAACATGTTGAAAATTGATAGAAGCCAATTGAGATAGGAGGAGAGCTAGTTATTGAAGATCATGATCAAGTCTCCAGCTTGAACAAACTTTAGTGTAGTTGGATCCATGTTGAAGCTTAATAGCCATGTTTAGAGTTAGCTCTGAATCTCCCTCAATTGTAAGTGGAAAGAAGGCATGATTGAAGGTGATGTGAATACCATGGAGAAGACCGTTCAACTCGGCTGCGTTGTTGCTCTCGATTCCTAGTTTTTTGTAATAGATTCTAAGAATCTATCCTGAAGCTGATCCAAAGACTCCTACAAACCTTGCTTAAATGATATTTCCTTTAGAGGGCCCATCCAACTTGATTTTGAGAAATCATGTGGGAGGGGTTTTCCAGGTGGGGGGGCTGGAGGGGTGAAGGGGGTGAGAGTTAGAGCTAATGAGCGATGGAGTGATGTGAGTGAACCAATTTTCTAGGATGTATTTTTCTAAGGGATTGTCCTCTAGATCTTTCTCCTGCCATATGATGAGCATTGTGATCTCCTTAATCTACTACTGACATTGAATCCAGATCTTTTCCAATGGATTAGGTCTGCCTTCAAATATCCCAAGATTGCGTTCTTTTCAGATGCTCTAGATGAGAAATCCTGGTATGAGTTGTCAGATTCTATTGAGAATCGGGTTTTGGTAGGGGTGGGTGTGCCAACCTTTAATGGTTTCCGTGATGTTATTGCGGCATCAATCAATTATCTTGTAGATGATAGTGATATGGTTCCATAGGTTATTGCGGAAAGAGCATTAATCAAAGAGGTGATCCAAAGTTTCCTCTTGTCCTTTGGATAAGGAGCATTGTGACAGACCAATAATTCCTCGCTTGAGGAGTTTATCCCAAGTAAGATTGCACCTTTGTTTCAGGAACCAAAGAAAAGTTGTGACTTTGGGCCAGGTTTTTGTTCCCCAAATTTTGGTCCAACAGGAATATGAATGTTCATTGGAGCTATAGAGGATTTGATGCTCTTATTTGATAGAAAAAATGCCTTTGGGCTTATATACCCATTTGAGAATATCTTTTCCTTGTCTGATTCTTATGCATCGTTGTTGTATATCTTCCCACAAAGCTTCTGAGTAAGCATGTTGTTGCGGCGGATGCCAATTGTCCCGAGTGACCCATTCCTTAAAATCCGCATGTTCATTTGCATACCAAAAAAAGTGGACTTTATCATGAGTAGGGATTAAGATGAGATCATGCAAAGCATAGATATTGAAGGTAGTCACCAGGGGTGGAAGTTGGTTCTAGGAATCTGTCCAGAATTTGGTTGTGGAGTCGTCATGGATTTCCCAAAAACTATGTTGTTGTATTATTGGTCGTTGAGAGTTAGTTGAATTCTAGATGAGTGAACGTTTGATAATTTGAGAATACCTGATGAGATGCTGAGAAAGCCAGTCATCAGCATATTTTTTATTCCCGAGTTATGCCCATTGGCTATGATTTTTGGTGATCCAGTTCCACCAAATTTTAGCACTCAAAAATTCATTGCTTTGCGTTGGATATTGAAGCCCAAGACCCCCTTCTACTTTGGTAAGACAGACTGCATCCCATTTTACTAAGGCCCAATGATGTGCATTTTTAACCCTTTCCAGATAAAAGTGTGATTCATAGATTTGATGGATTTAAGGACTCATTTGGGGCAGCTAGGATGGAGAATAAGTAGAGAGGCATGGCTTGCAGGAAAAATTTGATGAGAACAAGATGTCTGGCAAGGTTGAGGTTGCGTAAAGTCCACTGAGAGAAACAAAATTCTAGTTTGGTAATAAGTTCCTTCCAAAAGGATTGCTTGCGTGTAGAAGCAATGAGAGGATCCCCAAGGTATTTTGAGGGGAGGTTAGCTTCTTTAAAACCTAGGATTCAATAAATGTTTCTCTGAGTGGGTAAAGGAGTATTGAAGAAAAATATTTCTTATTTTCAAGGTTGATGATCATGCCGAAGGCTTTGGAAAAAGTAGAGAGTATGTAGTTGAAGGATCTGGTATCCTGAACCGAGGGGTGTCCCATTACTAGGTTGTCATCCACAAATTGTTGGTGAGTGATTGGGGTGTGCTTGTGGAGCGAGATACCTTTGAGGGTTCCTTAAGCTGTTGCATGATTGAGCATTCTTCCCATGCCTTCAGTCATGAGGATGAAAATAATGGGGGAGAGCGGATATCCCTGTCCAATTCCATGGGAGGGGTTAAAGGATTTTGAAGGAGCGACATTGATGAGAACAGAGAAAAAGGTAGTGGAAATGAGACAAAGGATCCAATGGAACCGAGATTGATCGAAACGAAAGGCCAATTGGGTTTTTTCTATGAAGGTCCAGTTAAGTTTTTCAAGATCCTTCCAAAGGACGAGTCTAAGAAGCATGCTAGTTTTTTTTGAAATCTCAAGGGAATGAATGACTTCATGGGATAGAATGATTCCATTAAGTATTTGGTGTCCTTCAATGTAGCCATTTTGTTCAGGAGAGATAATAGAGAGAAGAAGGGGCTTGAGGTGATTGGAAATGATTTTGGTAATGATTTTATAAAGAACATTGCAAAGAACTATTGGCATGTACCTACTAGGCATAGATGCTTTGTTTTCATTGGGAATAAGCGTAAGAAAGGTAGCATAGACAGATGGTAGAATCCTATGATTATTGCGAGATTCTTCCACCATTTCTCATATCTCATATTTGAGCAAGTCCCAGCAAGAATGAAAGAAGTTTATAGTGAAGCCATGAGGTCCTGGGGCTTTGTCTTCCTTCACTTATCTAATGGTTGTCTCCACTTTCTAAAGCATGGTGGGTTTCATGAGCATGGAATTTTGATTTTCCATGACCAGTAAGGGAATGTGAGAAGTTACTTATTGCATAATGTTCTCCCTATCCTACTCATTTTTGGTCAGGATATCTTCGTAGAAAGAATCCAACTCGGTTTCAATGTCTTTGTGGGTTTCATGTTGGATGGATTCACTGTTTCTTAGATGAGTGTTGCAATTGTGCATACTGTAGTAGGGATTTTGCCCTTGCTATAGGAAGGAACAACTCCCTTTTGTCTAGAGGATGGAAGGGTAGGGTTCCTGTGAGAATGGAAAGAACAAAAAGAAAAGTAAAACAGAAGCCCTGCAAAGAAGGTTAGGTCGAAGCTCCAAAACCTTGCATCAAACTGTTAGAGAACAAAAAGACTTGCAAGAAATCAATGGAAACCTGCAACAAAATGTTAAACAACAAAACTGCAAACAAATAATGTTACAAAACTACAATCTAACAATGAAAAAACATGAAAATACAAGTACACCTTCTCTGGTTGGAATGGGCCACCATGCCCTAGCTTGGGAGAGCACCTCTCTTAAGAATGGGGAGCTATGGCTCAATGGAGGAATGGAGGAGAGGGAGGGTGAAGGGCTTGAGAGGAAAATAGTCTCAAGGCACTCACACGGGAAACATAACGTTAGGGAGTTGAGAAGTGATTTGAGAGTGACCCCCACCCCTCTATTTATACTTTTTTCTGAAGATTTTCAGGGTTTTAAGCCCCTGGTCAAGGATTTAGCCCCTTTTCTGGGATTTTATCCCCTTTATCCCAAGTCTTAGCTCCTTTGGGGGTTTTAATCTCCTTTGAGGGGTTTTAACCCCTTTTTGGAGGTTTTAGCCCCTATGAGAGCTATTTTGGCTCTTTTTAGGGGTTTTTAAGTCCTTTTTCATATTTTTGACCCTTTTTTAGGGTGTGGGGGTCAAATGAGGGTTGTGCATGGATGTCCTTGGGTGGTGTAGGTCATGTAGAGCTTAGTGAGGGATTTTTTGGGTTAATAGATTGCCCCTTGATGTGTGGCCAATGGACATCATAGGATTTTCTAGGGAGAGGTGGTGCTTCCTGGGCTGCGGCATGGTGGCTTTTGGTTTTTGTATTAATATGGTTCCAATCAATGGGTGAGATACAAATAATGTGTGACATGAATATGGATGAGGCGGGCATCCCCATGCTCATAATGATGTCAAAAGAATAACGTGATCTAAGCTCTATAATACAAGAGTAGATCATGTACAACTGTTGTTACAATAATGGTTGCCTCAATGAGAGGCTGAATACAATACGGATATGAAGAACTGCTACATTAGACCCATGGCATTCTCATGGAATGCTATATCTTCATGACCGATGGCCTGCTGGATCTGGAATGGTACACAGTTGTAGGGACTCACTGATGGAGAGTCAGAGTCTCTGTGGTACAAATATGCTGCATCAATCATAAATGTATATAGAAGCACTATTGGGGCTTCTAAACACTATCTCCAACGCAACCCGAAAATCACAAGGGACATGAACCTGTCGGGATCCCTCAAATAGACTCATCAATGTGCTAGAGTCAGGTGACATCCGGGGTCTTCAACCAAATACTACACAGACCAATACCCTATACGAGTCTCAACGATGAGATGATGTAGCTGGAGTCAAGCACGTGAGAAACAACCATCCCGAGAGGCACTAAGGACTCCTCTCAAGTGGTCTAAGGAACTCATCAATGAGGTTAATGAAACCAGGATATAGGGACCTCTAGGTCTATCATCTGGAATGCATGTGTTGTCATTAACAAAGGGAGACCTATCCCTGGTCAAGGAAATGGTGTTTCCTTAACCAGAAGCGCGAGGGAGATAACCGAAAGATGTGAGGCAATCTAAGGACTGACCCACTGAATGGGGGGCGGGGTAGGGAAGGAGTTGAACAGGGGTAGAGGGAATGTAGTGGACTCAAAATTCCATTGTTCAGAGTATGACGACAGGGCAGACCAAGCAGTAAATGAACTGACTCATGGGAAAGGGATCATAGCTGTAATACGAAGAATGTAACTGTAGATGGGAAATACTTGGGGGAGGCATACCCTTTTGATACTGATGGGATCCAAGGAAGACACATCGCAGAGTACTCTGAACAAAGGCAACCCAAAGTGGGAATGCTGCCAAACTATTATTTGTGGGGTAGTATCTAGAGATACCATTATGGTACGATCTCGTGGATTTTTGGTGAGCCCGAGAAAGTAAATGCTCAATGGTGCTTTCAATTTTAGAGAGTTTGAAAGCATGAAGAAGACTCCAGTGGGGGATATTTTTCGTTGATAGTCTCTTGTGCCCAAAAAAGGATAAAAGTATACATAGGAGAGATCTCCCATCCTTTAGGGGATAAGAGACTTCTTTACCGTTGGTAGTCCAATCAGGCCGAAAAGGTTAAACCTATACTAACTGGATGGTCATTCAGATACTTTTACGAGCATGAACGAAACCAAGTTTTCTTGGCAATATTTTCTTGATGAAAAGGCTGGAAAAGAGCTTAATGACAACCCATGGTGAGATTTTTCATAAAGTTCGTCCCTTCTGCTTGAGAAAGCATAAAAGGATGTAGAGGGGAACGGTCTTGGCTTGAATGTGCCAAGGTGGTTCTTTTCATTTGATTGTCTACATAGTCCACAAAAGGAGATAAACGAGACAATGTACATGCCCTTCCTATACTTTAACGAGTGGGAAAGGAAGCAGTTGCGCTCGGTAATCTTTTCATTCTTTTAGGAGTCAGAAAAGAGCTTAAAAGAAACTCCAATATGGTCAACCAATCAAGGGGGCACTAATGGTTCCCCTATGTCAGCACAGTGGATAGTGGTCCAAAGGTCATCCATGTAGTATGGATGGAGTAGGTGGATTTTAAACATACCAATACATGCACGGGATAGATCGCAGCAGAGGCATGTGAATCGGTGCGGTAGAAGCATGCAAACCGATGTGGCTCTCAGACAGAGGTTAGGAGACTTGTGTGTGAGTTGTGATGGGTGGAATTGACTACATGTGATGTGAGTGCAATTCTAGAGGCAGTTATATACCAAATGCATGCAAAAGAAATGGTCTGTCCTTCGAGCGGTGGCCCAAAAACCTGCGTTATGTGTGGTGGAGAGTTTAGACAGATAAATGTTAAAATAAAATGACACGCCTTTCGGGCGGTGGCCCAGGGACCCGCATGAGTGGCGGTAGGAAAGTGTGATGCAAGTACAGGTCCAAAAACACTTGTATCACAATGATGTGGCTCGTAAACCGAGGTAAATTCCAAGAAGTGGTCCTAAAAAATTACTTATTAAACATGAGATGATGGTCTCATTAGAAGATAAAAGATGGAAATTTGAGCCTAGAGGTGTGAGGCGTGTCTCGAAAAGACTCCGGGTGACTCTGAATTAGCAGCTAATGGTGCTGCCCCTAAATGGGGGGTTTCTAATTTGTGGTAAAAATGTTGCAAAACAATAAAGGAAGAAAATACGCTATAAGGGGCTCATAGTGGTTATATTAGGCATAGACTCTCTTGAGGTGGATCCCGTTGTGAGAGTTCTTCAAGAGTCGACCATCTGAGTCGGCGAAGAGGTATGACCCCTTACCGAGATAAAGGTCATTGGAAAGGTAAGGTGATGGAATCTGGTCTTTTATGGGAAGAATTGATTCCACACTATGGTTTAAAGGGAATGGGGTAAAACCGGAGGCAGTCTTACAGATCTCTCCATCACTGCATAAGTGGTGCCATGATAGATTAGGTGGATCTTCCACATCCAATGAGACAAAAGGGCGACTGGTGCTAGCGATCATGTAGATGTTATTGGTTGTGGTTTTGGTGGCCTTGCCCATAGTCTCTATTGGAGGAAGAGGGGCAGGCCTGGAAACAGGAGGAGTCTTTGATGGACCTAGAGGTAGGTGCAACATCATCTCAATTGGATGGATAGGAGTCAACACATCTTAGGGCCTCAGAGGTAGCTTAGGTGGTTCAAGGTACCACACAGGAACTCCTAGTGTGAAATCCTATAAATTGTGGGTTTCCAAGACAGACTTGCTCATGATCCCGGATGGTAGGAAAAGGAAAAGGAAAAGGATCATGTTGAGTGGGAATGAACCCCATTGTTTCCCTAGTAACTGAGGTTGAGGTTATGACTATGGTTACTGCTATGGTTGGGTTGCGGTTGCAAACGGAGCTATGACTGCAGATGGAGCTGCGCCTGCAGTTGGTGCTGCGGCTACGGATGGTGCTGCGGCTGTAGATGGGGCTGCGACTATGGATGGGGCTTAGGTGCAGCAGTGCTGCATGAGAGCATGCACACATTCACAGTCTCATTTGGTGTCGATGATGGTGACACTAAGGGGAAAGAAGTCATCATGGTGGTATCAGCAAACAACCCAGGGCCCACATTCAACAATGGGGAGGCTGGTATGTTGCCAACCATGGTGTTGACCGGAGGGATAACATTGGCGGGTGCAGTTAGCCCTTGTGGATCAATGGTGTTGATCATAGGGATAACATTAGGTGGTGCAGTCAACCCTTGTGGATTGTGATAAGTCAGTTGGTCAACAGTCATGATTTTCCCTTCATGGGGGAACATCATGAGACAAAAAACAGTTGATTCTACGACTCTCATGCCGTACATATAACTTCTTCTGAGAAGAAGGTTATGGTCCAACTGATCATTGACAACCTCGATGTCAATCAATACTGTTTTCCCAGCTAATGTGATGGGGACATGAGGGAGGATTCCTTGGGCTTTAGTCGGGTGGCCATCATAAGCTCGCAAAGTAGTAGAGGATGGTTGCAGAATTGGGGATCTAACCTTCTGTTGGACTAAGGTAGACATAACACACGTGGATGCCCCCTTGTCCACTATGCACCGGTGCACAACCAAATTCTGGATGGACACCAGGATTTGGAAGGCAATGGTTGATGGCATCCACGGTTCTCCATTCTTCATGTCAAATGTGATCAAATTGGAGTCAGAGGGGTCTACAGCACCAAGGGCGTTTAGTAAGGATTTCAGATGCGTTGGGTAAGTTTTGAGTACCTCAAGAGTGGACATGGCTATAGGTGTTCGGGCCAAATCATCTACGATGTTGTAGCTTATGGCAGCTCTAGCCGTGACATTGTTGAAAACCCGCCGTATGGGGGGGCACGGAAGAAAAGGTGGTAGATGAAGAGGCAGATTGGTTGTTTTGGACATAGATGTCGTTGATGTGTTAGTGGGTTCGGTGTTAGTACCGTACTGATTTTGTTTGGTCTGTAAATTGACCTCTTTAGTTGTCATGGCTAGCAGGTGGTGAACACTTGTTTCTGCTGTCGAAGGTGCCCTGGGGCATTGGGATTGGGTTGGGGAGCGGGTGTCATTGCTACCAGTCCTTGGACTGGCAATGTGTTTTGGAATACCATGGGTGGAGGCCCTGGTGGTGTTGGGTTGGGTTGAGCTTGGGATGCGGTATTGGTTGCATGTTGAACCTCATTGTGAATGTCTTGCTTGGCACGACCAATGAATGGGAATTCATGTGTATAGTGCCCGTAGACCTCACACAACTTGCATGGTTAATTTGTGTGCAACAGAGAATTACGCCTTTGTGCGTTTCATTGTTGAAGATTTTGGGCTGTTCAGTTTGCCCCGGCATTGTTAGGAGGATTTGGTTGTTGACCGCCTCCCTGTGGTTGATTGTTGCCTTGGTTCCAGGCTCGGTTATTTCTAGCTTGCCCTTGTTGGCTATTGGGGGCTAGCTGGTTATGACGGTTTTGATGTGCAAACACCTGTCCTAAAGGTGTTGGTGGAGTAGGGGTGAGGGATTGAACAGCTTGCACTAGTGGTGCATAGTAGACTTGGGTGGGTGCAGGTGCCACAAATGTGGGCGTTTGTCTCGCATATGGTTGTGCTGGCCAAGCTAGTGCCTGGGCCTGCTGTGGTGGCATAGGTTGTGCATAAGAAGTTGTAGCTCCGGACTGGGACATCATTCATGCATAGTCCTGAGTTTGGTTTTGGTAGGAAACAATGGAGGTGTTGCTTAGTTGTGGTGTTATTACAAGTGGTGTTGAACGGTGCTATGGTTGGTGGGAGAGAAAACCTATGATGCCATTTGCGGCATGGGATGCCCCCGGTGCATCTCAATAGGAGGTTCCCACACAGGGAGCGTCTGGAATGATAGTGTAAAGCTATCTAGACTGTGCATATATTAGATCAAACTGCTAGGCTTTCAAGATGGCCTCCTCTTTGGATTGGGGATGTTCGGATGCGACGTCCTTTGCTATAGGTGGTAGCAAAGTTTTTAGGAACCAATCTAGGAAGATCCTATCATCAAGTTGAATCTTGTGCAAACTAGGACATCACCACCACTCATGGATGTGGTTGGTTATGTGGGTTGCAGTATTCTGGAAGAAAGATAGCAAGATCTCAACCCCTTCGTCATATCTAATGGGGAGTTGGAAATACCTGAGGAACATGAAAGCCAATGAGTTGAAATCTGGGTACTTGTATTGTGGTAGCTCAATGTACCACTCGGCTGCAGCACCTGTGAGGGTTCATTGGAATAGTCTGAGTCTAATCAAATCATCTATGATGTTGTTTGATGAGCAACATAGGTGAAACATCATGATGTGGTTTTGGAGGCACTCCCTTGCCTTCCCTACAAACTTGGGAATGTTTGAGGGGAGTTTTGTTGGCATGGGAGGCTAAATTTTTTTATGGTGGATAGGGTCATTTGTTAACCAAGCCAAGTCAGGTAGGTTGAGGCATGCCATGAAAGGAAGGTTTGACTCAAGGTTGATGTGAGATGGGGCAGAAATGGTGGTGGAGTTTGCAAGGACATAATGTGCCTGCATAACTGGGGGTGCTTATGGCACCATTGTGGATGGGCCACTTCCCCCAAGTATGGTGAGTGGCATACTAAGAGTAGAAGGGCCATTTCCCCCATGTGTGACAGGAGGGACAGTGTAGGTGGAAGGGCCACTACCCACAGACATGCCAAGTGGGATAGTGTGGGTAGAAGGGACACTGCCCCCATGTATGATGGGAGGGACAGTGTGGGTGGATGGGATACTGCCCCTAGTTGTGATAGGTGGGACAACTTGACTGGTCAATATGGGTGGTGGTAGCTGGCTTATGACAATTCATATGGACATGCTAGGGCCACCACCAGGGGTGTTGGTGGTTGTGTGGGGTGTGGACATGGGTACACTGCCGATCACTAAGCCGAAAAATGGATCCAGGTTTGCACCAGCCATGGGGATAGATGGTGCAATATGCAGTTTTGGCTCAGATTGGTATGATTCTGAGTCTGAATAAGAGGATTTGTGTCCTTCTGATGGTGTAGAGGGTCATCGAGAATGGTCTCCACGATGTTGGTTCAAGGACCCGAACTATGGAGGATTGCCTCTCAGGTGTGAGGAAGAACGTGGGGGATCAATTGTGTCTGATTTGTATGTCAAGTGGTGAAATATGGTAATGATTTTTGGACCCCAGTTTTAATGGCTTCCTATTGGATTTCAGGTGGTCACTCAGCCACCAAGATTTCCAGGAGGCAGCGCTTGGCTTTTTCCTCACGAGAGTGCTAGTCAATCAGTGGGGATCATTGCCGATTTTGCTTGGCAATTCTTCTTAGTGGCCAACTACTTTGGGGTTCCCGTGGCACTCCCCATAATTAGTTTTTGGGCTGATCCCAAGTACTTCCCATGGTTAAGGCAGTCAAGAACTTATGTCCTCAAATATTGTAAATGTGTTAATTAGTGTAAATTATAAATTTTAATGGCTAGCTCAGCGTCATAAACTGAGTTTGGTTGTTTTCTGTGGTATGGTTTGTGTGTGTGTCTTTTATATTTCTATTACATTTAGTGGCTACTTGTATGGTTTATGAATAGTCCACAGAGATTGTGTTGTAGAACTTATAACATGAATAAATTGTGAACAGAAACTTGAATTCATGTCATACCTAAATCCGAATCTAAACCTGACTAGGTGACTGCCTTACACCTATATTTCTCTTCAACCAAGAAAGGGTGTTGGGTTCTCAACACAATGGGACTAAGCCCATCCGTAAATCCTCAGGTCACCCTCCAGATGCAAGTTCATCCAACAGGGAGGACGCAAACGTCGTGAGGCCCCCTGGGCCTACCACCCCCTCTACCTTCCAAGTCACCCATTTTTAGTGGTTTGGAAAAATGACAAGTGAAGCGCCTATTACTATGCAAGCTTCACCCTTCATCTTATCCCAGAATACCCCAAAGGGTGTTGACTGGGTAGAGGAGTAAGGGCTAGGCAAGATTTAATTTCATTGAAAGCTATAGTAATTTTTTGATTCAAGCTTTAAACAGTTTCATTAACCAATTAACCATTTGATTTAACAATGATTTAAACAAGATGCAATGAAATAAACACAGATTTGATGTACAGAGGCAGCTAAGCCGCACTGACAGTCCCAATAACTTTAAAAATCCAAATTTGAGAGACAAATCACTCTTTTCGAGGGAAATGTGGCAAGGGGGTCACCAAATTTTCCCCAAATCAGGGGAGGGGGTCACTCAGAACCCGCAGACAGAAGTGATCTACTTTCTGGGATGAATTCACACTTTTCGAGCCTGAATGAGCGACCTGGTCGCACCTTTCAGCCCGATAAGAGCGACCTAGTTCGAAAGATGAAATTTTTTTTGCCTGACCCAGGACTGGCTGACAATAACCTAACTGTGTCCAAATGGGATCGACTTGGCCTTAAAGAGGCTCAGTTGTAACTAAAAAAGCATGAAAATATATACCCATGGAAAATAAAATTGAAATGAAGAAATTAGACCCATGGATCCTGTGGGATCGACCTGGTATGGTCACCAAATCTATAGTAGGGCTTTTTCCCTTGGTACAGGTAGGAACAGTCCCCTTCCATCTATAGGACAGAAGGGTAGGGTTCCTATGAGAATGGAAAGAATAGAAAGAAAAGTAAAACATAAACCCTACAAACAAGGTTAGGGCCAAGCTTCAAAACCCTGCATCAAACTGTTAGAGAACAAAAATACCTGCAAGGAATCAATGGAAACCTACAAAAAAATATTAAACAACAAAACTGCAAACAAATAATGTTAGAAAACTACAATCTAACAAAGCAAAAACATGAAAAGACAAGTATACCTTCTCTGGTTGGAATGGGCCACCATGCCCTAGCTTGGGAGAGCACCTCTCTTAGGAATGGGGAGCTATGGCTCAATGGAGGAATGGAGGAGAGGGAGGGTGAATGGATTGAGAGTAAAATGGTCTCAAGGCACTGATAGGGGAAACTTAACGTTAGGGATTTGAGAAGTGATTTGAGAGTGACCCCCACCCCTCTATTTATACTTTTTCTCAAGATTTTTAGGGTTTTAAGCCCTGGTCAGGGCGTTAGCCCCTTTTTTGGGATTTTAGCTCCTTTTGCCCAAGTCTTGGCTCCTTTGGGGGTTTTAAGCTCCTTTGAGGAGTTTTAGCCACTTTTTGGAGGTTTTAGCCCCTATGAGAGCTATTTTGGCTCTTTTTAGGGGGTTTTAAGCCCCTTTTCATATTTTTGAGCCTTTTCTAGGGTGTGGAGGTCAAATGAGGGTCATGCATGGATGTCCTTGGGTGGTGTAGGTCATGTAGATATTAGTGAGGGATTTTTTGGGCTAGCACATACAATTCTTGATAGTGGAGAAATGAAAGAAAGAGGTGTTGTGTTCTCCTTCATGACACCATTTGATTCATGATTTCTGCTTCCAGAAGATCTCTTCTTGTTTAGTTCGTTCCTCAATATTTATATGAAGATGTTGTTCTTGCTTATCAATTTCCTATGTTCTTCTAGATGTGATGATCTGCTGTTGTAGATGATCCATTTCCTTTTCAAAAAGGGATTTGCTTGAAAAAATGTTCCCAAAGGTATGCTGGATCTAGTGGTTGAGATGATTTTTTAGGAGTTTTAGTTTGGTTTGTACCCTAAACATGCAACATGAGCCAGTGACCTGAATGTTTAACCACAATTCCTTAATCATCTCATAAAAATCTGAGTGAGTGAACCAAAAAAATTTGAAATGAAAGGGCTTTCTTCTAGCAGCCTCATCCATCTACCAATGGAGATATATGGGCCAGTGATCAAAACCGGCAGGAGGGAGAATGGAAGCATGAAGTTCTTCATTTCTGAGCATAAGATGTTCAAGGATGAGAAATCGGTCAATATTGGAAGAAATATTGAAAGCTTCTCCTTTGTGGTTGTTCCAAGTATGGATCCTATTATTTATGTTAATATCAATCAGACTATTGTTGCTAATGTAATCCTTGAAGAGCTTATCTTCCTGTGAGAGTATGCGTCACCCCCCTCGTTTGTCCTTCAGAGAGGTGGTGAGATTGAAATCTCCACTAAAAATTTCAATGGGATGGGCTTGATCTTGGAGGATCCATTGGAGAAAATTTAGAAAGGAGATTTTCTTATCATGAAGTTGTGGGCCATAAACATTGGTGATCCTGCCATGAATATTAGTGGCAATTGGGTGGAAATGGGCAGAGATAGTGTGGCACGAGGCTAGGAAATTTTTAAGTTCTACTTCCTTAGGGTTTCAGGAGATGGTTAGACTGCCTGAGGCCCCTGACAAATATACAAATATAGATATGGTATCACACCATAGTCTGTACATGAGAAGTTCAAGATTGTTGTTGTTGGATTTGGTTAATTGTAACATAAGGATAGTGGGTTTTCTTGCCGGATATTTTTTTTAATAATTCTATGCTTGGCAGGGTTGTTGATGCCTCTTATATTCCAGGATATTACCTTCACTGGTTAACTGTGGGGTTGAGTGGGAATAATTCTGTAACATGGGAATATTGTCCTGATTCCACTAGCTTGGTGCCCAGAGTGGCTATCTGTTGAAAATCAGTTTTTGTCCTCTCTTTTTAGTTTCTTTGCTTCTTTGGGGCTACTGGTGATAATACCATGTCTGTTGCATGCTTTGGTTGTTTGGATTATATCAGTGAGCAGTTGGATTTGCTTGGGAGAAAGAGCATGAAGGGTGTTGATTTTGCAAGAATATTCCAATCCTAAAAGATCTAGACCCCCCAGATCTATCACCCATCTCATCATCCATTAAAACATCACTATAATGTGTGGAGAATAGAGGATTCTGATCATGAGAGCCTTCTTACATGGACTAGAGTTGCTTCTATGGATAGTCCTTGGAATATTGGTTGGATTCATCTATGTTCTTTCCTTTCTGAACCTCCTGGTGAGGGTGTTTTGATGAGGGGGGAGTCTCTGTCTTTGCGTCAGCTGGATCTTCATTCTAGGATGCAAGAACCTCTAAGATATTGTTGGTGGAGGGATTCAAGGGATTGCTAACTATGGGATTGTTTTTTCCTAGTATCCTTCTATTGGTGACTTTCTTGAACCCTTATTCATTAGTGGAGAGGTTCTATTTTTGTTCCATATGAGGTTTATTCTTAGGGAAATCTCGATATAGGTGGCCATGCTCATGGAATTTTATGCATATGAAGGGAACATGCTCATTGTCTAGCGTCTAAACCCATTTTGTGTCTTCATGTTTGAGTATGATGGACTTCGGAATGGTTTTGTAAATGTGCATATAAACATAGATTCGAGCATAAGAGTTGTTACTTTTGTTGTTTTGTTTGATCTATCACCTTAACAAAATCTCCAAATGTGCTACCAATGTATTTGAGAGTCTCCTCATCCCAGTAGTGCTGGGGAAGTGAATATAGTCGGACCCAGATAGGAGCCCAGGAGAAATTCTCAGTATCAAGGTTGAAACGTTTGAACCAATTTCTAAGAAAGAGAACCGCAGAGTTAAAAAATAGGCCCCTCCTTCCAACACATGATCCTTGTCCTCTAGCAGGGAGAAAATGATGGTGAATAATCCTTTTGATCCTAGCTGCAGGTTGAAGTGTGCTTTGGGCCTCCATTTGATGGTGATCCAGTTGAGCAAATCTTTTTTCGTAAGCCAAATTTCGATGAATTTCCCAACGAGAGTGAACACCTTCATATATTCTAATCTTGTGTTGATTCTGGATGGGGGCAAATCGATTCTGTGTTTTTCTATGGACATTCCTATGCATCTGTATGTTGTAGACATTTACCACCATACACACTCTTTTTGGTCAAATTGGCCTAGTTAAACCACTATCCTAAGTATTATTAACATTAATTGACATCAGTGGAGCATTAATTGACATCATCCAGTCACACCCACGCCTACCTTCAATCAAGGAGGCTAACTTAGCCTTCTCCTACATTCAGGGAGGCTAATTGGAGCACTCTGGGGTTGATTTGAGTGATATTAATGCACCTAAATTGCTAATTGATGGTTACAATCAGTTAACAGGGAAGTGAATGCACCTCCTTTCATTTAATTGATTATTTAATGATTAATTAATGAACTAGAGTCAATAGGGGCACCTCCACCAACTTCTGATGTTTAGTTGAACTTCAGTTAACCTCATCGTGGTTCATTGGAGTCATTGAAATGCTAGCACTTGATGGTTGGCTTGATATGACATGTGTATGATCTCTTTCAGTTGAGACAAGGTCATTTAATACACTTCGGCTTTAGTTAGGGTTCAGTTGAGTCAATCAGGGTTTTGATCAGTGGTTAACTAAGTGTGGACAATGGATTACAGTCAGTTAAGCTAGACTCACTCATTCAATTCGAATGACCTCCTTGAGGAATCAAATTGCTCATTCATTCATGCTTGTAGCATGAAATTGTAATTGTAATCATGCATTCTTTCTCTGAATACAGAGCAGCTACTATTCCTGTAGACCAATTACACCATTTCATGAGTTATTTGTTGATTAATCTTTGATGAGATTGATGCTTTGTTCCTATATCAATATACAAGATTAATATGGTATCGGAGCTTACGGCGGGACGAAGCTCTATCTCTCAAAAACAAGATTTTCGACATATTTCTGCATGAAATTTGAGCAATAGCTCAAAAATCAAGCACTGCACCAGAAGCCAAGGCTTACCACTTAATACCCCAAGTAAAGAACTTGTTGATCAAGATTTCTTGATTGACTATGCTGGGTGTGATGAAAGCCTAAAATGTGCAGGCTTTCCAACCTTACATTGCCCTTTCTGTTTTGATTTTCAGGTTTCTATAGGTGAAGCATTCAGTCCAGCAGATCCAAATGTCCTCCTCAGTAGATCTCTTGACTCCATACAATTTCCACTCATGGAAAGGTGATATGGAGATTCAGCTGTGCTCTGGAGGTTTTTTTAGAGTCACCATGGACACTGAAGATGAGCCCGGTTTAGCCATAGAAAATTCAAGATTCTTGAACAAGAAGGATGAAGCCTTTGGTTTGTTGTGCCTCTCTATTTCCCAAGATATTCTTTTCCATCATGCGGGATTGAAGACTCCAAAAGAAATATGGGACAAATTGGAAACTCTATATGGAAAGCATGATGACTTGAGGGTTTACCAGCTCAAAAATGAACTCATGTCTCTCCCACCCTCCAATTTTGAGACTCTGAATGATTTCTTCACAAAGTTCCAGCATACTGTTTTACTCTTGAAGCAATGCAAAGTGGAGAAGGAGGATGATCAGATCATCCTCACCATACTCTCCAAACTTGGGGCTGATTATTCAGTTTTTGTTTCTACATTTCATGCAGGGAAGCTCACAACCCCTAGATGGAAGATGCCTACACTCAATTCCTTCATTGAGTCCCTAACATGTGAACATGACAAGCTTGTCCAGATGGGGATCATCAGATCCTCTCGTGATCAAGCCCTTCATGTCTCGAGGCCCAAATATCTGAAGGGTAAAGAAAAGCAGCAGAAAAATCCAAAAACTAAATTTGATGCTCCTAAACCTTAGAGCTGAAAATCAGCAGCATGATGAGTCTTCTAGCTCAAGGAAGAACAAAGGAAAAGGGCACCGTGGCAAGGAAAAAGTCAAGTGTTCTTATTGTGGGAAGGGATTCCACCCCGAACATGCCTACATGAAGAATAATATTGATGAAGCTACCTCTCTCCTTGGGAGAAAACACATCAATCTTTTGGAAAGCTTTCGGAGGAGAGATCAGCAAGATCGAGAACCACAGCATGAAAAAGGTCATGCCCTCATGGAAAGCACTTCAAAGTCCAAATCACTCTTGATTGATTCTAGAGCTTTGAACCACATGATGGCTGAAAGAGACTCGTTTTCATCCTTTGAGACCATAAAATCCATTCCCATCCACATGGGAGATGACTCCACCATCATTTCAGAAGGACAAGGTACTGTTGATATTGAAAATGGATTTTTTTCAAATGTTTTGTGTGTACCATATCTGGCATCAAATATTATTAGTGTCTATCACATGACACATATAGGAGTGCCTAAGAGATTTTCTTTCAGCCCAAATGATGTTGAGATAACATAAATTGCATCCGAGAAACTCATTGCTAAAGGCCTTGCAAACCATCAAGCAAAAGCCTATGAGTTCTCTCACTTTGTTGTGGATGCAAAGCCCACCGCTCTGCTAACTCATGGGAATGAGGTTAGTAGGCTATGGCATGAGAGGTTTGGCCATATTAATTTCAAATATTTGCAACGATTACATAAAAACTCCATGGTTGAATCCCTCCTGGTCATCAAGGCAACCACGGGAATTTGCAAGGGCTGTGTGATTGGAAAACACCATGAGCACAAGTTCGATCGGGGTAAGGAAAACCGAGCTACATGCATATTGGGGCTGATACATTCTGATATCAGTGGTCTGATTCTTGTCACATACATGAATGGATCAAGGTATCTTCTTACTTTTATTGATGATTTTTCAAGGTACACATGGGTCTTCTTTCTCAAAAAGAAGTCTGAAGTATGTGAAAAAATTTCTGAATTGAAGGCCTTGATCGAAAATGCCTCTGGGCTTAAGATCAAGATCTTGAGATTTGATAATGGAGGGGATTATGTCAATAATTATTTTCTTCACATATGATCCCAAATTTGTATTCAGGTCCAACATCCAATTCCCTACACTCCCCAGCAGAACGAAGTAGCGGAAAGGAAGAATCGGTCTCTCAAGGAAATGACCACCTGTATGTTGGAATCCAAGAAGCTTGCTACAAATTTGTGGGCTGAGGCCATGCATGCTGTAGCATACATTCATAATATGGTTCCATGCTCATCTATGAAATGGAATACCCCTTTTGAAGCATACTTTGGACAAAATCCAGATGTGTCGAACCTGCAGGTGTTTGGGTCCACTGCATGGGGCCGAATTTTCTTGATAAAAGAAAGGCTTTGCAACTGCAAAGCATAGAATGTATTTTTATTGGGTATCCTAATGAATCTAAAGGTTTCAAGCTGCTGGATATCAATACCAAACAGATCATCATCGAGATAAGTGTCAAGTTTGATGAGCCTCTTCAGGAGGTGGAACTAGTGAAGGGGAAAACTGTTGAATTTCCTTCCTATTCTACTGAATATTTGGATGATGAAATTGGGGGTGATGACCCTGATTTAGATCCTCTGATTTCTGATATTAGTGTGAAGCAATCATCATATGCTGAATCAGAACTTGAAGTGAAAAATCATCTTCCTACATGGGCCCGACAGACACTCTCCTCCACAGGAGACAACATTGGAAATCCAGATCATCCAAAGAAAACCTGGTCTGATTTCCAAAGAGCAGGTACTACACTCTCTTGTCCTGATAATTTTATATCCAAAACTTGATATTTGATGATTATTTCAGATCCAAAATCATACTATCATGCTCATAAGGATCTGAGATGGCAAGTTGCCATGGATGAAGAGATGAATTCTCTTCAGAAAAACACTACTTGAGAGCTAGTTTCTCTTCCTTCGGGAAGGAAATTGGTTCAATGCAAGTGGGTGTTTCAGAACAAGGTTTCTGCTAATGGAATAACCTACAAATATAAGGAAAAACTGGTGGCAAAAGGTTTCTCTCAGGTCCAAGGAGTGGACTACCATGAGACCTTTGCACCGGTTGCAAAAATGGACTCCATCCGCCTTGTTTTGGAAATTTTAGCATCCAAGCACTGGGAAGTGCATCACATGGATGTTAAGTCAGCCTTTATACATGGAGATATTCATGAGGAGATATACATGAATCATCCTAAGGGATACATCACTGATCCATATTTGGTTTGTAAGCTAAAGAAGTCACTATACGGGTTAAAACAAGCCCCAAGAGAGTGGTATTCCAAGATGGATGCCGTCCTTCTCTCGCAAAAATTTCAAAGGTGTAGATCAGATACAAATGTGTATTGACAGCAGTATGATGGTCATATAATTATAATTTTTTTATATGTTGATGACTTACTGATCATAGGCAGCACAGTTGCCTCCATTTCAGCCATCAAAACTGCTCTCCACAATGCCTTTGAAATGAGTGATTTGGGGCTTCTAAAACAATTTTTGGGGCTCAAAATTGAGAAAAATTCTGATGGTGTTATGGTCACTCAATCCAAATAAATTTCAGACATGTTAGTCACGTTTAACATGGCTGATTGTATTCCTGCACCATTCCCTTTCCTTTTAGGGATCAACCTTGAAGAAGGAAAAAGCACACCTCCCATGGACTGCACTATCTATCGACAGTTGATTGGTAGCTTGTTGTACTTGACACATTCTTGGCCTGATATTTGTTATGCCATGAATGCTGTATCAAGATATATGCAAAATCCTCATTATATTCATTGGAAGGCAGCCAAGAGGATCCTCCAGTATATTCAGGGAACCAGGACCTACGACATTCACTATGCTGCAGACTCCGAGCTAGAGCTGGTTGGATACACAGATTTTGATTAGGCAGGTGATTCTATTGATTGGAAGTATAATTCTGGATATGTATTCATGTTTGGTGGTGGCCCCATTTGCTGGTCAAGAAAAAAGTAGGCTGCCATAGCACTATCTTCAGCAGAGGTTGAGTATCGAGGAACGGTGAATGCTTGCATCCAAGCAGTTTGGTTGTAAGGAATTATTTCAGAGTTTGATCTTGGTAGTACTTTGTCCATTATCATATTTTGTGACAATCAAAGTGCTATTAAGATATCCATGGATCCAGTTACCAGGTAGAGGACCAAGCATGTAGAGATCCACATGCACTATATGAGGGAGCTAGTGCATGACAGGACCATCATTCTGCAATACTTCCCGACTGATGAGCAGATTGTAGACATCTTCACCAAGAGATTTTCAGAAAAGAAGTTCACTCACCTCCATTCACTATTGGGGGTGAGTTCATAAGGGTGATTCAGACTACTTTCAGTGTTCAGCTTTAGGGGGGGTTTTCCCACTGGGTTTTCCCTCTTTTCCTCACTTAGTTTGTTTTGAGCATTGCTTCAGTTTCAGCATTGTACAGGGTGACCTATGGCCTTAGTTGCCAGGGCCCTAGCATTTTTATGCATTTGTGTTTTCTAACTCCTCCTGAGTATAGCTTAAGGGGGGGCTGTTGGAGACATTTACCACCATACACACTCTTTTTGGTCAAATTGGCCTAGTTAAACCACTATCCTAAGTATTATTGACATTAATTGACATCAATGGAGCATTAATTGACATCATCTAGTCACAGCCACACCTACCTTCAGTCAAGGAGGCTAGCATAGCCTTCTCCTACATTCGGGGAGGCTAACTGGAACACTCTAGGGGTGATCTGAGTGATATTAATGCACCTAAATCGCTAACTGACGGTTACAATCAGTAAACAGGGCAGTGAAGGTGCCTCCTTTCATTTAATTGATTATTTAATGATTAACTAATGAACTGGAGTCAACAGGGGCACCTCCAACAACTTCTAATGTTTAGTTCAACTTCAGTTAACCTCATCGCAGTTCATTGGAGTCATTGAAATGCTAGCACTTGATGGTTGGATTGATATGACATGTGTCTGATCTCTTTTAGTTGAGACCCAGTCATTTATTGCACTTCATCTTTAGTTAGGGTTCAGTTGATTCAATTAGGGTTTTGATCAGTGGTTAATTGAGTGTGGACAATGGATTATAGTCAGTTAAGCTAGACTCACTCATTCAATTCGAATGACCTCCTTGAGGATTCGAATAGCTCATTCATTCATGCTTGTAGCATGGAATTGTAATTGTAATCATTCATTCTTTGTGTGAATACAGAGCGGCTACAATTCCTGTAGGCTTATTACACCATTTCATGAGTTATTTGTTGATTAATCTTTGATGAGATTGATGCTTTGTTCCTAGATCAATATACAAGATTAATACTGTGTGTCTAGGGCTTGTTTGCTGCCGTATGCATATTATGCATTTACTCATTAGACTTGAGAGCATCAGATTGCAAGGTGTCAATGGGTAGAGCATTATCAAAGGGTTTTGAGGCTTCCTATAGCTGCATGGGGTAGGAGTCTGACAACGACTATGGGGTACATTGTGTCTCCCCCGTGCAGATGGCCATATGGGATACTAGGAAATCTGAGGAAGAGATCCATAGAAGTTGAAGAGGTAATCGTAGGGCAGTATAAAGTTCCATAGAGGCCATTAGGCGATGCACATAAACTCTAGGGCACCAAAACCCATCTAACAATATTTTGCTCTTGCATCCACTCCAAGATTATCTTTGATGATGATATATTCAACATTACAATCCTATATTTGTTTATAGGCTTACGCCTTTTACAATATGGTCCACTTAATTCAAATTCCAAACTACTTGGACCAAAATATAAAAATTATGACCAAAATCTACAAAATATGACCAAAACCTACAAAATATGACCAAAATTCCTTATGTGCCATCTTTCGCCTTACGCATCATCCTCTGTGTTGTGCAACTAATTATCCTCAAAACTGCATGCCAACAATATTTATATGTGGTTAATATATTTATGAGATTCATATGTGGCTGATTTATTAGTCATATGTGATAAAGTTAATTGATAAAAAATTTAAAGTACAAGCATCTCCCATTTTACTCAAACATTCACATGGAAAAATATCGCTTCCCACACTATCAATAGGAATATGATAAATAAATAAAGTGGGGAAGGATTTTTTAGGACAAGATTTATTCATATTTGTAAATTCGGTGCACACATGGATGGTTCCTTTATTTTTTTCTATGGAAACAGGTTGGACACCGGTTTGGTTAAGGGAACTGGGTAAACGAATCCAACTTTGAGTAGTTTTTCTACCTCTGCCTTGATAGTGAGTGCCTTACAAGGATTCACTACTCTTAAGAATTTCCGAATAGGATTAGCATTTAGATCAGTTTTAATCTCTTGTTTGACAATGCGGGGGTCTATTACTGGAATTTCCTCGTAAGACAAAGCAAACACATTGCAAAATTATTTAAATAACTTGGTGTAGATATGAATTTCTTCAAGAGAACAATCTGCGTCGATGTAAATGTTTTCCACTTTGCCATGGGGTCTAAGATATGTTGATCAAAATCACAGGGGATATGTTCACCATGTTCACTTCTGCATATATACCATGTGTAAGTATGGCTAAGAATGTTGTTAGGAGGATTGTTTAGTGAGAAGCTTGATACTATAATGATTAGGTGTGACAACCAGAGTTGTATGAATATTTCTGAAAATCCAATGTTTCATGGAAACTTGAAACACATATAAATGAAGTATCTCTTCATTAGAGGCATGGCATAGAAAGGTATTGTGAAACTTGAGTACATAGCTACTAATGGGCAGATTGCAAATGTGTAGAAAAATCCTTTGTTTGTGACGAAGTTTAGATACTTTTGAGATAAGCTTGGTATGGCAAAGAATGTATCCCTCACTGAGATGGAGTGTTAAACATATGAATCCAGAGTCATTCTCTAGAATTTTGGTTTATATTAAGTCGTACTTGTGATTTGTATCAAGTCCTATCTATATCCTCATGTGTTAAGGTGGTGATGCTTGTATTGTATAAGTTTTTTGGTTTGTATCAAGACAATTGACTTGTGGTTTGTATTAAGCCATATCTATTTCTTCAAATGTTGAGGTGATTATACTATGTAATGTATTACTAGTCATGGTCACTAATTTCTATAAGTATCCTTTAGGGGTTAGCTACCCCTAGAGTGATATACTTTTGCATGTTATTTTAAGGACCGGGGTAATATAATATGCTCACCAGTATAGAATAATTATTCTAAGTATGATATGATAAGATGGGTAAATAATTAATACAGAAATGGACCATTCATTACTTAATTAATGATAATGACATAAAGCATAGAGAAAAATAAAGGATTCAAATTGCCTATACTTACCTCCAAGTGAACTCGATTTGTAAAGGCTTCAGTAAAGCCTTAGTTGTAATAAAGCATACATCAGTTAACTAAGAAGATCCTTACAAAAGATAATAATAGAAATTGAGCATGGATGACACTAATTGTGAAGCACCAAAGACATTCATTGAGCCTCCTAACTTTATGGTTATGCACGTAATTGAAGATTGAGTTCAGTTTAGTTATTTCACAATCAGTTCACTGAGTTCACATTTAGTTCAACAAGTTCACATTTAGTTCAATCCAATGAACATTTAGTTAAAACTAATTGAGGAAAGGAGGGAACATATCTTGTGCATGATGGAGAATTTTAAGTTCTAGCATGGCACTAGTAATGGGGAGGGTGCTAATTGTTTCTTTTTTGGGGGGAAGGGGTGTTCTAGTTAACATCCTCCTCACGAATGCATTATGCAATGCTTCCAAAGAGTCTTCTAGAGCCTACCATTCACTACCTTCTGCATGCTATATTTTTTTGGCTTGTTATTAATACGATAAGAATATGGTGAGTTCATTATAGTTTATTACAGTGTTCTATTGGATATCTCTTCTCTACTCCTGAGGTGATATATCTTATGAGGAAATATGTTTATGTGTTTTAAACCATTCTCTGCAAATATATCAATCATACTCAAAGAATTGTTGAGTTTTTTTATTTACCATTTTTTGAGGGTTTTCCCAGGGTAGATCTTGTCTCTTATTGTTTAATTATTTATGTGTTAGAATAGTAGAGTCAAGCTAAACTAGTTAAGATATCTAAGCAGCCAACAACATATCGTAAAAGATAAGAACATGAAAAGAAAAGGATAAGAGAACACTGATATAAGTGGTTCACCCTAATGGGTACATCCATGGAAAGGTAGTCTTCTATTATCTCCAGAATGTTTTTCCAATCTTACAAGAGAGCAAAGTACAAATACCCCAAAGAATATAGATGATGTACAATAGTGTCACAATAGTACCACTACTACATCAAGAATACATGATATGTAGAGACTCACTTAACCCTATTATATACTAAGAGATGAGGAAGAATTACTCCCGCATATTGCATGTGGGATAATATAATTCTCTAAAATAACATTTCTTAATACAATACCATGGACAAATACTCTACATAAGTAAATGCACCACCATATAACTATGGGTTAAATGTATTACTCTTTTACATAATATTGTAGACAACTTTAGACATAATAAAAAGACATTATTACCTTCCAAGGAATATAATATATTCCAACACTCCCCATTAATAATGGATGGGAGAAGGGCCCACACTAACACTAAGGAAGGAAGGAGTCATTACTGCTCCCCCTTGATGACAACGTCTAGAAGAACCAAAACTGCTCCCCCTTGATGACAACTTCCAGAAGAGCCAAAGCTGAAAAATAAGAATACTTCGACTGATGGAATTCGACGATGAAAAAATGCTTCTTACTAAATCATGAAAGGGCACACGAACTAGGTTGTACGATGAAATACCCAACAATAAAATGCTGAGAACATGTGACATAATCCAATCGCAAGATGCCCATATCGCCACAAGAATCATCATAACCATACATGATAGCTGAAGAAATATGATATAACATCCACACCAGTGTACAGATACCTTCTAACGGTTGATACAACTGAACATGTGGCTAAGAACACCACAACAGTGTACAAAAAAAACCAGATGGCCAATACACATGCGGATAGTAGACATTCTTCCAATCAAAGTGCAATATAAATATATGTAGAAGACCTTAAACATCGAAGAAACAAGATCCCAATGGTCTATACATCGAAAATGATATCATACAGATGAACATCATGACTTTAACAGTAGAATATGGTGCTTCATTACTTCTAGAATAAGGTGAAAGCCTAAACAGAGAACTTATATGCACAAGAACTTTAAAGATTAAAGCATATAAAGATGATCATAAAACAAAATTGCTCATACAGAAATGAAAATTCTTATATACCAGAGGTTAGCAAACATCATATAAATAAATGGAAACATAATATGATCAAATAAAAGATTAACTTGTTCATTAAGCAAAAAGAAGTTACTTTTACACATTAAGTGTCAGCCACAACATATAAATAGTGAGCCAAATATTTCACTAAAATATATGAAAATTTAGTCATCAAGCAACTAATCTAAAACATAGATGCATTTCTTATTAGTATGAGGTTAATATGCAAGAGATGAATGCCTTGAATATGTCAATGCTTCCATATAGGAACGTTAAAGACAAGTAGGAACAAGATAACCTCTACAATCATAAGAATGGAAATCTCATTGCAACAAGAACAAGGTGGTCATGATAAATAGTTCAAGATTTAAAGATTGCTCAAATCCATATAAATATTGAGTAAAAGATGATTGAAATAAACATGACATGAAATATAGATAAATCAAAATTCTTAATATGATCAAAATATAGCAAATTATGATCAACTCGTGATATCACTTATAAAAACTTATGAAATGACAAGTTACTAATGGTCTTAATCATGGGTTCATTTCTTGTTAACACTATGTAAATATGCAAGAGACGAAATGACCTAGAAATGTCAATGCTTCCATATTGGAATGTTAGAGACAAATAGCACATGAACTAGATACAATCTCTGCAATACATGAAAAAGAAACTATATCCCAATTAAAATAACTTATGACAAGCAAAAAAATATGATATCACATAGATTTAAAAAAATGATTTTACTTAAGAATTTAATTAGCTAGAGCATATAATGATCATAGAGATATTACTTATAAAATAATGAAATTGCTTTTACACAAAGGTCAGCAATGACATATAAATAAAGTAAATAATGATCACTAGATAACACATATGAGATTGTTCTTATAAAATTGTTTTTATAAACAAAACAAATACAAGAAAAAATTAATTATTAAGAATATTTAAAAAATATTAACCATTAGACGGTTTATAGCTATCATCATGACAAAATACTAGAGATCCATGTCCTTAATATATATCAATATTTCCATATAGAAATGTGAAACAAATATATAGCAAGAACAAGAAATAATATCTTAATAAACATGATTAGAAGCAAAACCTAAATGCAAAAAATGAATAACAAAAAACTTAAATACTTTACCGTACTGATATGAATCTGCAAATAACACAGTTAGAAAAATAGTAAAGGAAAGATAAACTTTTACTTACAACCCTTTGAAAAAAAGTGCCCAGAAAAGCCCAGTCTTCTATTTTGGTCATGTTGGTGGATCCATAATGGCTATTTCGATTCCATTGAAACATGTTATAATAAAAAATATGATAAGAAATGATCAAGTTATGACCCTTTTTTATAACTATCATTTTTATTACCTAAAGGAAGCCCAGAATTGCTCAATTTTCTGTTTCTGGTCACGTGTATGGATCATAATTGGTTGTTCCAATTCCAAAAATAGACTATAATAAAACAACCGGTAAAAAATAAAGTTACAGTCCTTTTGTATAACGGTCGTTTTTATTACCGAAATGAAGCCCAGAAATGCCCAGTGTTTTTGTTCTGGTCGTGTGGGTGGAACCAGAATGGCTGTCCAATTCCAAAAACAGGTTATAATAAAAAAACTGGTAAAAAATGACCAAGTTACGACCCTTTTTATAACTATCATTTTTATAATGGGAATAAAGATCTCCTTGAGGAGAGCCCTGAAATCATGTAGATATATAGAAAAAACATCAAGAAACCCTTGAAAAAATTCTGCAAAAATATTACACAACAAGTTAGGGTTAGGGTAAAAATGAAAAAGTGCAGAAATATACCCATTTTTGAAGAGAAGCATAATGGCTACCATATAGAAAGAAAATCTACAACAAAATGACAATGCCCAAATGATAATCGTTATTGATTGAAAGCTATAGAGTGTACTAGATCATAGCAACCCACTCTGATATCGTGTTAGAATAGTAGAGTCAATATAAACTAGTTAGCCTATCTAAGAAACCAACAACATATCATAAAAGACAAGAACAAGAAAAGAAAAGGACAAGAGAACACCAATATACGTGGTTCACCCTAATGGGTTACATCCACGAGAAGGTAGTCTTCTATTATCTCCAGAATGTCTTCTCCAATCTTACAATAGAGAAAATTACAAACACCCCAAAGAATATAGATGATGTACAACAATGTCACAATAGTACCACTACTACATCAAGAATACATGATATGTAGAGACTCACTTGACCCTATTATATACTNCTTGCATATTCCATGTGGGATAATATAATTCTCCAAAATAATATCTCTTAATACAATACCTTGGACAAATACTCTACACAAGTAAATACACCACCATATAACTATGGGTTAAATGACATAAGATTGTAGACAACTTTCGACATAATACAAAGATATTATTACCTTCCAAGGAATATAATATTCCAACATTATGTGGCTGATGTATTTGTGAGATTTATATGTGACTGATATTTTTATAAGATTCATATGTGGCTAATTTATGAGATTCACATGTGCTAAACTTAATTGATAAAAGTTTTAAAGTTAAAGCATCTCTGATTTTACTCAAACATTCACATGGAAAAATCTCGCTTCCCACACTCTCATTAGGAATCTCATCTATAAATAAAGTGGGGAAGTTATCTCTAGAACAAGATTTATTTAGATATGTAAATTTGGTGCACACATGGATGGTTCCTTTATTTTTTTCTATGGAAACAGGGTTGGATACCCATTTGGTTAAGGGATCTGAGTAAAGGAATCTGGCTTTGAGCATCTTATCTACCTCTTCCTTGATAGCAGGTGCCTTAAAGGGATTCACTACTCTTAAGAATTTTCGAATAGGATTAACATTTAGATAAGTTTGAATATCATGTTCGACAATGAGGGGGTCTATTACTGGCATTTCCTCACAAGACCAAGAAAACACATCGAAAAATTCTTTAAATAACTCAGTGTAGATCCGAATGTCTTCAAGAGAACAATATATGCCGATGTAAATGTTTTCCTCTTTGCCAAGGGTCTAATAAATGTTGATCATAATCATAGGGGATATTTTCACCATGCTCCATTCGACATATATACCATGTGTATCTAATGGGACCATGGGGAGACCAACTTTCTCATGTTAGGACAACTGAAACTCATCACGCTCAATCCGTTAAATATTTGGGAGGAAGTAAGATTGATGATGCATATCTTTTCAAGGTTGTTCCATACCATACATGGCCTCGGTAATAGCTTCATATTAAGGTAAGTTATTGTCAAGGAGATCATACAAGCATGAGGAACTATCCGCCCAAGTGGGTAGTAATGGGATATCTTCCTCTTTCGTCCATGAAGAGGAAATATCATGGATTGGATTGTTATCTAGTACATCTTGGTAAGCAATATTAGTTGCAAACAATGACATATCCACTCCAATGGGTGAATTCCATTCACACAATTCAACTAGATAAGGGATAGTCTAATGATATCTCAAATATGAAGTACGAAATGAGACTGGACTCAATCATGGTAAGGCGCCATTGAAAGTGGAATCACTGAGACATTATTGGAGCCAAAAATTTAAAGTTTCCCATAATAAAAGGATAAATCCCGACCGTAATGTTCTTATTGGGGATGAGAATTATCAATAATCGGGACTATAGATCCCGATGATGTAGTAGAACTCGAATTAGTAAAATATAGATGATCGACAATCACAATTATTCCTTCATTGGGAAAGCATACTATGCAAAACATAGACGAGATGACCACCTTTATGGCGTAAATCCAATTCTTACCCAATAAAAGGTTGTAGTCAAGGGGTTAATCAACTTGATGGATTTGTGATTCATGGGAAGGAATCCCATGTGTGTAAGTTGAAGAAATCCATGTATGTGTTAAATCAAGATCCCCAACCATGGTATGCTAGAATACAAAGCTACCTTTAAAAATTGGGTTTCTCAAAGAGTGAAGCATATCCAAATTTGTGCTTCAAAGTAGCAAAGAACCAACCACTAATATTGGTTAAGTATGTTGATGATCTATTCCTTGTTGAGTGTAAGTGGGAGCTTACCTCAGGGTTTGAGATGAAATACTTAGTTTCGATGCACTGCTTTCTAGGACTTGAGATTTGGTAGATGAATTATGAGATATTTCTATCTCAAGGGAATTACACTATGGACATATTGTGTGGATTTGGCATGGTGGATTGTAAATCCATGAGTACTCCTATGGTTTTCACTTTGAGGAAACTTGATGAGATTGAGATTGGATCAGATCTAGTGGACCCCACTTTATTCAGACAGTTGATTGGATCACTAATGTACTTGATACAATCAAGGGAAAACATTTTCTATGCAATTATCATTTTGAGTCAGTTCATGGAAGATCCTAGATACATACACTAGGTTGTAGCAAATCATGTTTTGAGATACCTTCGGAGTACGATTACTTATGGGCTTAGGTATGCCTACAATGGAGGAGTGTTACTGCATGAATATTCTCACTTTGATTGTGGTGGCAACATTGTTGATTAGAAGAGAACTTTAGGATGAAATTTCATCTTAGGTTCTTCTATGATTTCTTGTTCTAGTAGAAAGTAGGGATCTATTTCCTAGAGTACCATAGAGGTTGATTACATTACTACTAGTACTCCTTGCAAAGAAATAGTATGGATAACAAAGTTGTTGGGATGATTGTTCTAAGAGAAGCTTGAGGCTATAATGATTATGTGTGACAACCAAAGCTGCATGAAGCTTTCTAAAAATCCAATGTTTCATGGCAAGTTGAAACACATAGAAATGAAGTATCACTTCATTCGAGTCATGGTCTAGAAAGGTATTATGAAAGTTCAATTTGGTCATAGCTGAAAGGTATTTAGACATGATTCCTGATTTAGACATATGAACAAATTGGACAAGGGAGGATTAATAATCCTAATACCCCCCTGAATGCTAACTTGGACAATCTGTGGGCCCTGGTAACTAATGCCATAGGTCACCCATTACATCAAGTAATATAAAGTAATTGCTTAATACAAGGATCTAGGGAAAAAACCACATGGGAAAAAATCCCCCCCTTTATCTAAGCAGGTAGAATCAGGATTCAAGTTTGAAAAACTTGAAAATATGTTTCTTCAATCTTCATCTTTGTGAGGTAGCAAAGCAGCATGCATGGTGTGTTGTGCACATGTATTATGGGGCATGACAAGTAGACTTATCCCTCTTCTCCAAAATTGATGATGGAAGGAAGGAGGAATGCAACCTTTGTCTCTTGCTAGATGAACAGGTGTATGATCACATATATTCTTCTAAATGTAGTGACACTGATCCCTTGCCATGTAACATATTACAGGGAGTCTATTTCATCTCTCTGAAGGAGTTAAGATTGCATGGCATATTGCAAGGGTCTTTCCTTTCTGAGTGTCAGATGGGTTTCCATGCATCTTCCTAGCTTCCAGTTTGGAAGAACGGATTGAATCTAGATCTGAATCACCCTGAATCTCAATCTCATAAAATGAAAGATATGGATCTGAAATACTAGTAGAAGTTGCAAAAGAAGCAGATGAAATGATTTTACCTTCCCTTGCAAGTGGCTGCTGAGAGTGCATTGGTTTTGAAGGAGGCATGAAATGTGAGAACTCATATGATTTTTAGGCATGATTTGCAACACCTTTCACTATGATGTTCCCAATAGAGATATATGTGATCTCTACTGAGTCAATACCAAATATCACTCACTTTGGAGAGCCAATATGGGTCATCTAGTAGACAGATAACAGGTTTGAAGCTAGGGAGGGAACAAATAGCACATATTTGAATCTTCCATGTTCAAGCTTGATAGATCCCTCCCTTTTGTTTGGAATTTACTGTTATTTCCCATATTAATACTAGGACCATCAAAGGGCTGAAAAGAAGAGAATGATTCTCTAGATGCAGCCATATCATTGGAAGCTCTAGAATCAATGAAGAAGACATGTGCTGATGAGCAGCAAGCCTTCAGTGCGTGGAATTTCCTTTGATATTCTTCATCTTCTTATTCAGATTCATCCTTCCTTGTGCTAGCAGCTACAGAAATGTTATGTTTCTTCAAAAGAAGAGCCATTTCATCAAGTTGTCTTCTCATACAACAACTTTCTGAATGAAATCCCCTTCCACAGTAAGAGCAGAGGACCTTTCCTTTCCCATTATTCTTGCCTCTCTTCAAACTTGAAGGCTCATTTGGCTACTCTTTCTTCACAGGAGACTTATGTCTTTGCTTTCCTTTATCATTCGCTCCCTTAGCTCCTCCTACAACCAATGCTTGATCTCTAGAAGATCAAATGATCCCCATTTGGATCAACTTGTCATGCTCATAAGTGAGAGATGCAATGAAAGAATCAAGAGTGGGCATCTTCCAATTTTGAGTAGTGATCCTCAACGATTGAAAAGTTGACACAAATACTAAGTAGTCTGCACTGAGTTTTGAGAGAATGGAAAGAATGAGTTGATCATCCTCCTTTTCCACCTTGCATTGCTTCAGCTAGTATATCAGGTTCTTGAATTTTGTGAAAATTCATTCAGTGATTCGAAGTTGGATGGATTAAGAGAGATTAGTTCATTTTCTAGCTAATGGACCCTCATCTTATCCTGTTTATCAAATAAGGAAGAAAGATTGTCCCAAATCTCCTTGGGAGTCTTCAATCCTTAGATGTGGAATCAAAGATATTGATAGACTGAGGAGAATAAGTATCCATGAGCTTCATTAAGCCTGTTCAAGTACTTTTCTTTGTCACAATTCAGAATTGGCACTGCCTCTATTTTTTCTGTGAGTCTGAAGTGCTTCTTGGTGTGAAGCAGTACCTCCATGTCTTCCTTCCACTGGTGATAGTTGAAGGGAGTGAGAAGTCTATTGAATGAGCCATTTTGAATGCATTAAGGAGGACTGAGATGTTGTAGGGAATGCAATGAGAAGAAAGGGATACTTGTAGCGAATGCTATGAGAAGAGCTGATAACCTGTCACAAAATCAAACATACAAAGTAAGGTCGATAGTATGCACTTTTGGAATTTCCTTCACACCCATCATAGTTGATCAAGAAGGATTGATCAACAATTTCCTAACTTGGGATATTAAGTGGTAAATTCTCCGCTTCTAGTGTAGTACTAGAAGGAGCAATTTTGCTCAAAAAATTGATCCAATTGGAGATCTGGGGAGGAGAGGTTCCTTGTCCGCTAAGGCTCTGATACCATATAAATTGAGCACATAGATCTGTGGACAAACACACAACTCACAAAATAGATCACACAATTTACTCAGCAATTGAAGAATGAAACAGTGCAAAAATGGCTTGCAACTGTGAAAGCTTTCATTAATAAAAAAAGTAATTAGATAATAATTACAATGAAGTACAATGTCTAAATAGCCACAATAAATTCAAATCCACATGAGGAAATTCAAATTGATTACACTCTACTTGACTGTAGGTAACTAAGACCTTGTCTAAATCATTATCGAAGGACTCAATGGTTAACTAACCTTGTCTAAATCATCACCGGAGTTCATCAGAGTTCTAAAACACAAATCAAGTGTCTAATTCAGTGTTGATTGAGGCTAACTAACTAGGGTAGGTGAGAAATGTGCCTCTCCTTCATGCAACCATGCAAACCTAGTGCTAACTGAATGTAGAGGACTAGAACTGAATGTAACTAACTCCTAAATTAGCTTGACTAGTCACCAACTCAACTCAGGTGACCTTGGTTGGTATCAACACTCCCAATGGATCCTAAACTGTAGGGATTGGTCTAGGAGGATCCTAAACTGATGCATGCAAGTGAAATCTGTGGCAGTAGGCCTCAAGTAGTGTTCCCCACACTTTAATAACTGAAACATGTGCCCAAATTAGGCCAAGTGGACCCAATGGTGCTAGTGACTAAAAATAGACTAGATGGACTCCTGATTTAGACATTTCTCCTGATTTAGACATGACTCCTGATTTAGAAATATGACCAAATTGGACAAGGGAGGATTAATAATCCTATTATGGTTTTTTTTTGTTGGTTAAGTGCCCTGTGACTTGTTGGGTGAACCTTTGGTCTGATAAACCACAATCCAGGGGCATCTAAGCAGTCAAAATCACCCAAGGATTGTGCCTAGGCTGGCCGCACCAACCCTTAGCATGGTTGGATTTAAATGTTGCCTTCCAGGAGCAGGGAGTTTTGATCATAGGACGCTAAGAAAAAAAAGCCCCTCTTGACCATTTTCTCTATCGGAATTTAAGAACATAGATCTATGGTCAAACACACAACTCACAAGATAGATAACACAATTTACTCATTTATTGAAGAATGAAGCAGTGCAAAAGGGCTTGCAATTGTGAATGCTTTTCATTAATCAAAGAGTAATTAGATAATAATTACAATGAAGTAAAATGGCTTAAATAGCCACATGCAATTCGAATCCACATGAGGAAATTCGAATTGATTAGACTCTACTTTGCTATAGGTAACTAAGACCTTGTCTAAATCACTATCGGAGGACTCAATAGTTAACTGACCTTTTCTAAACCATTACCGAAGTTCAACGAAGTTATAAAACACAACTCAAGTGTCTACTTCAGTGTTAACTGAGGCTAACTAACGGTGGTAGGTGAGAAATGCGCCTCTCCTGCATGCAGCTATGCAAACCTAGTGCTAACTGAATGTAGAAGACTAGAATTGAATGTAACTGACTCCTAACTCAGCTTGACTAGTCACTAACTAAACTCAACTATTGAAGGTTGGTGTCAGCACTCCCAATGGCTCCTAAATTGTAGGAGGCTCCTAAACAAATGCATGCAAGTGAAATTAGTGGCAGTAGGCCTCAATTAGTGTTCCTCACACTTTATTAACTGGAACATGTGCCCCAATTAGGCCAAGTGGACCCAATGGTGCTAGTGACTAAAAATAGATTGGATGGACTCCCGATTTAGACATGACTCCTGATTTAGACATATGACCAAATTGGACAAGGGAGGATTAATAATGCTAATACCCCCCATAAATGCTAACTTGGAAAATCTATGGGCCCTGGTAACTAATACCATAGGTCACCCATTACATCAAGTAAATTAAAGTAACTTCTCAATACAAGGAGCTGGGGAAAAAACCACATGGGAAAAAATCCCCCCCTCTAATTAAGCAAGTAGAATCAGGATCAATCTGGTTCTTCTATGCATAGGTATCCTAGGGCCTAGCATGTGAACCTCTCCATAATTATGTCTAGATTAATCTTCCTCTTTCGAAGAATAATGATATGCTCAACTAAATAAGAAATATAGACAGCTGCAGGATGAAGACTGGACCCATGTAGAGCAACTAAAGTCAACTTATAAGTGATAAAAGGTTCTTTAGGATTCAAAACATGTGAGGAACACTCAATAAAATGATATGTTGCAGCCATGAACAGCAAACCATGAGTGGTAAAATCATCCCCAAGTGTTAGGAGCAAGTGTTCAAGAGGATGCATAATGTCTTCCTCTTTACTAGTTCTGTGAGGAGATGAGCATGTGATCAATGGTAGAGAAGTAATGGGGCTGTTGAGAGAGAATGATTGAGCTCCATAGTCTGATATATATTCAGAAATATCTAATTAATCTCATAATAAAATATCAGCAACCTCATAAGAGGAAACTAACACCAAATCCCTAGCAGTAATGTTGAAGAGAAATTGCGGTACTTGATTTTTCACACCGGAATTGGTGAGAGCAGCTACAAGAATGACTGAAAGCTATTGGATTTTAAAATTTGAACCAAATAATATCAGATAAAAAATTAAATCATATCTAAATAATTTCACAATATATCCAAAACTGTGAAATGAAATCAAATCCCCAGTAGCAGTTTTGTAGGAGACTTGTGGTACTTGTTTCTTCTCAAAATTGATGAGAACAACTACAAGCAATACTGAAAGCTTATCAACCTGAAATTATGAACCAAGAAATATCAGATCATATCTAAATAATATAATATCATATCAAATAAGTTTCATATCAGATCCAAGAGGATGTTCCACCGAGAAGGTAGATGCATAGTTTTCTTCTTCTTCAAAATTATGAATTGTGGTGCATGCAATCCTCCAGGAATTTGCTGGAATATCTAGATCATGGGAAGCGAATGAATCACTATGGTAATTTGATATTTCTTCCAAAATATATAGGTTATTACATATTTTCACACCAGCAGCAACATTAGAGGAAGAAAAATTAAATTTCTCTTCACTTTCGGAAGCAATACTGGCAAATTTTGCACAGAATTCAAAGGAAAATCACCGGTGAATGTTTGCATGGAAGTGCAGAATTGTTTTTATTCAATATCAAAGATTCAAATGTATTCTTCTATTTCATACATATGAGGAGATGAGATATCAGAGATCTCATGAACTTCCAAAGCATCAGGAGAAGGAGTCACTGCAAGGAGACTGTCTTCAATTCAAATTGACTATGTAGAAGATTCTGCTTCTTCTTCATTTTGAACAAATTCATCAGAGAGAGTGGAGGCAGATAATTTTGGATTTAGAATGATTATGGTACTGAATATGATCTCCAAATTTCTATCATGATCCCCATCAACCATTCCAAAGGTTCTGTCCAATATTTTCCAAAGATCCTTTGGGTTTTCAACAGATCTTTTAAGGTAGCACATGCTAGGAGAAAGGGCCATACACATTGTTCCATAAGTTGCATCACATTCATTTAGCTAGTCATCCTCTCTATCAAAGGAATATTCACCAAGTCTAATAGACACCTCATAGAGATATTGTCTCTTCAGAGATGCAATAATCTTCATCTTCGATTCTGAATAGTTCATGAATAGGGTGAGAAGAGGAACTAATGAATCCATAATTGATGAACCCATTCAAAGTTGTACCTGTAAATACACAAACAACCTGCACATTTCAGGTTTTCATCACACCCAGCATATTTCATCAAGCAATCTTGATCAACAATTCCTTAACTTGGGGTATTAAGTGGTAAACCTTATGCTTCTAATGCAGAGCTGGAAGGAACAATTTTGCTCAAAAATGATCTAGTAGGAGATCTGAGGAGGAGAAGTGCCTTGTCCACTGAGGCTCTGAAACCATATTAAATTGATCACATAGATCTGTGGACAAACACACAACTCAGAAGATAGATCACACAATTTACTCAGTTATTGAAGAATGAAACAGTGCAAAAGTGGCTTGCAGTTGTGAATTCTCTTCATTAATCAAAGAGTAATTAGATAATAATTACAATGAAGTACAATGGCTTAAATAAACACAAGAAATTTGAATCCACATGAGGAAATTTTAATTGATTACACTCTACTTGATTGTAGGTAACTAAGACCTTGTCTAAATCATTATCGGAGGACTGAATGGTTAACTGACCTTGTCTAAATCATCACCAGAGTTCATCGGAGTTCTAAAACACAACTCAAGTGTTACATTCAATGTTGACTAAGGCTAACTGACTGTGGTAGGTGAGAAATGCACCCCTCCTGCATGCAGCCATGCAAACCTAGTGCTAATTGAATGTAGAGGACTAGAACTAAATGTAACTGACTCCTAACTTAGCTTGACTATTCACCAACTCAACTCAACTAACCTTGGTTGGTTTCAGCACTCCCAGTGGCTCCTAAATTGTAGAGATTGGTCTAGGAGGCTCCTAAACTGATGCATGCAAGTGCAATCAGTGGCAGTAGGCCTCAATTAGTGTTCCCCACACTTTAGTAATTGAAACATGTTCCCCAATTAGGTCAAGTGGACCCAATGGTGCTAGTGACTAAAAATAGACTGGATGGACTCTTGATTTAGACATGACTCTTGATTTAGACATATGACCAAATTGCACAAGGGAGGATTAATAATCCTAATAATGGCATATGCTTAGTATCCCTCATTTTTAATAATCACGACATGTAAAAATAAATTACTTTATTACTTTATTTAGACTCTAATTGACTATAGGTAACTAAGACCTTGTCTAAATCACTGTCGGAGGACTCAATAGTTAACTGACCTTGTCTAAACCATTACCAAAGTTCAACGGAGTTCTAAAACAAAACTCAAGTGTCTAGTTCAGTGTTCACTAAGGATAACTAACTGTGGTAGGTGAGAAATGCACCTCTCCTACATGCAGCCATGCAAACCCAGCGCTAACTGAATGTATAGGACTATAACTAAATGTAATTGACTCCTAACTTAGCTTGACTAGTCACTAACTGAACTCAACTGCTAAAGGTTGGTGTCGGTACTCCCAGTGGCTCCTAAATTGTAGGAATTTATCTAGGAGGTTCCTAAATTGATTCATACAAGTGCAATCAGTGGCAGTAGGCCTCAATTAGTGTTCCCCACAATTTAGTAACTAGAACATGTGCCCCAACTAGGCCAAGTGGACCCAATGGTGCTAGTGACTAAAAATAGACTGGATGGATTCCTAATTTAGAAATGATTCCTGATTTAGACATACAACCAAATTGGACAAGGGAGGATTAATAATCCTAACATGGTTAATCCTCCCTTGTCCAATTTGTTCATATGTCTAAATTAGGAGTCATGTCTAAATCGGGAGTCCATCCAGTCTATTTTTAGTCACTAGCACCATTAGGTCCACTTGGCCTAATTGGGGCACATGTTTCAGTTACTAAAGTGTGGGGAACACTAATTTAGCCCTAAAACCATTGATTACACTTGCATGCATCAGTTTAGGATCCTCCTAGACCAATACCTACAATTTAGGACCCACTCGGATGTGCTGATACCAACCAAGGTCAGTTGAGTTGAGTTGGTGACTAGTCAAGCTAAGTTAGGAGTTAGTTACATTCAGGTCTAGTCCTCTACATTCAGTTAGCACTAGGTTTGCATGGTTGCATGCAGGAGAGGCTTATTTCTCACCTACCTCAGTTGGTTATCCCCAGTCAACACTAAATTAGACACTTGAGTTGTGTTTTAGAACTCTGGTGATGATTTAGACAAGGTCAGTTAACCATTAAGTCCTCCGATAATGATTTAGGCAAGGTCTTAGTTACCTGCAATCAAGTAGAGTGTAATCAATTCAAATTTCTTGTGGATATTTATCCATTGTACTTCATTGTAATTATTATATAATTACTTTTTTTATTAATGAAACCATTCACAGTTTCAAGCCATTTTTGCACTCTTTCATTCTCAATTGTTGAGTAAATTGTGTGATCTATTTTGTGAGTTGTGTGTTTGTCCATAGATCTATGTGCTCAATTTATATGGTATCAGAGCCTTGGCGTACAAGGCACCTCTCCTCCTCAGATCTCCAACTAGATCATTTTTTTTAGCAAAATTGCTACTTCCAGTATTGCACCAGAAGCGGAGAATTTACCACTTAATATCCCAAGTTATGAAATTGTTGATCAAGCTTGCTTGATCAACTATGATGGGTGTGAAGGAAATTCTAAAATTGCAGAATGTTGATCTTACTTTGTATTTTTTATTATGTGACAGGTTATCAACTCTTCTCACTAGATTCACTACAAGCAGCCCTTTCTTCTCACTTCCTTCGCTACAATAGCTCAGTCCTCCTTACTACATTCAAAATGGCTCATTCAATAGAGCCTCTCACTCCCTTCAACTATCACCAGTGGAAGGAAGACATGGAGGTACTGCTCTGCACCAAGAAGCTCTTCAAACTCACAAAAGAAATAGAGGTAGTGCCAATTCTGAATCATGACAAAGAAAAGTACTTGAACAGGCTTGATGAAGCTCATGGATACTTATTCTCCTCAGTCTCTCAAGATCTTCGATTCCACATCCAAGGATTGAAGACTCCCAAGGATATTTGGGACAAGCTTGCTTCCTTATTTTATAAGCAATATGAGATGAGGGTCCATCAGCTAGAAAATGAACTAATCTCTCTTAATCCATCCAACTTCGAATCACTGAATGAATTTTTCACAAAATTATTGAAGAACCTGATATACCAGTTGAAGCAATGCAAGGTGGAGAAGGAGGATGATCAACTCATTCTTGCCATTCTCTCAAAAATCAGTGCAGAGTAGTCAGTCTTTGTGTCAACTTTTCAATCAGTGAGGATCACTACACTAAATTGGAAGATGTCCAAACTTGATGATTTCATTGCATCTCTCACTTATGAGCATGACAAGTTGATCCAAATGGGGATCATTCGATCTTCCATAGATCAAGAACTGGTTACAAGAGGACCTAAGGGAGTGAATGATAAAGGAAAGCAAAGAGATAAGTCTCCTATGAAGAAAGAACAGTCAAATGAGCCTTCAGGTTCAAAGAGAAGCAAGAATAATGGAAAACTCAAGGTCCTCTAATCCTACTGTGGAAGGGGATTTCATTCAGAAATCTCATGTATGAGAAGACAACTTGATGAAATGGCTCTACTTTTGAAGAAACATAACATTTATGCACCTGCTAGTGCAAGTAAGGATGACTCTAAAGAAGAATATGAAGAATACAAAGAAAAGGCCATGCATTGAAGGCTTGCTTCTCATCAACACATGTCTTCCTCATTGATTATGGAGCTTCCAATTATATGGATGCATCCACATAATCGTTCTCTTCTTTTCAGTCCTTTGATGATCCTAGTATTCAGATGGGAAGTAACAATAAATTCTAAACAAAAGGGAAGGGATCTATCAAGATTGAACATGGAATATTCAAAGATGTGCTATTTGTTCCCTCCCCAGATTCAAACTTGTTATCTGTGATGACCCATACTGGCTCTCCAAAGTGAGTGATATTTGGTCCTGACTCAGTAGAGATCACAGATATATCTACTAGGAACATCATCGTGAAAGGTGTTGCAAATCATGCCTCAAAATCATATGAGTTCTCACATTTCATGCCTCCTTTAAAACCAGTGCACTCTAAGCAGACACTTGCAACTAAAGGTAAAATCATTTCATCTGCTTATTTTGTAACTTCTACTAGTATTGCAAATCCATCTTTTTCAGTTTAGAAGATTTAGATTCAGGGTGATTCAGATCTAGATTCAGCCCCTACTTCCAAACTGGAAGCTAGGAAGATGACTGGAAACCCATCTGACACTCAGAAAGGAAAGACCCTTGCGCTATGCCATGCAATATTACCTCCTTTGGAGAGATGTAATAGACTTCCTGTATGATGCTACATGGTAAGGGCTCAGTCTCACTACATTTAGAAGAATAGATATGATCATACACCTCTTCATCCAGCAAGAGACAAAGGTTACATTCCTCCTTCCTTCCATCATCAATTTTGGAGAAGAAGGAGAAGTCTACATGCCAGGCCCCAGAATACATGTGCACAACACACCATGCATGTTGCTTCGCTACCTCATAGAGATGAAGATTGCAGAAACATATTTTCAAGTTTTTCAAACTTGAATCCTAATTCTACATACTTAGATAGAGGGGGGCTTTTTTCCCATGTGGTTTTTTCCTCAGCTCTTTGTATTAAGGAGTTACTTTATTTTACTTGATGTAATGGGTGACCTATGGTCTTAGTTACCAGGACCCACATATTTTCCAAGTTGGCATTCAGGGGGGTATTAGGATTATTATTCCTCCCTTGTCCAATTTGGTCATATGTATAAATCAAGAGTCATGTCTAAATAGGGAGTCCATCCAGTCTATTTTTAGTCACTAGCACCATTGGGTCCACTTGGCCTAATTGGGGCACATGTTTTAGTCACTAAAGTGTAGGAAAAACTAATTGAGGCCTACTACCACTGATTCACTTGCATGCATCAGTTTAGGATCCTCCTAGACCAATTCCTACAATTTAGGATCCACTGGGAGTGCCAATACCAACCAAGGTTAGTTGAGTTGAGTTGGTGACTAGTCAAGCTAAGTTAGGAGTCAATTACATTCAATTCTAGCCCTCTACATTCAGTTAGCACTAGGTTTGCATGGGTGCATGTAGGAGAGGAGCATTTCTCACCTACCTTAGTCAGTTATCCTCATTCAACACTGAATTAGACACTTGGGTTGTGTTTTAGAACTCCGATGAACTCCGGTGATGATTTAGACAATGTCAGTTAACCATTGAGTCCTCTGATAATGATTTAGACAAGGTCTTAGTTCCCTATAGTCAAGTAGAGTGTAATCAATTTGAATTTCCTCATGTGGATTCAAATTGCTTGTGGCTATTTATCCATTGTACTTCTTTGTAATTATTATCTAATTACCTTTTTGTTTAATGAAATCATTCACAGTTGCAAGCCATTTTTGCATTGTTTCATTCTTCAATTGCTGAGTAAATTGTGTGATATATTTTGTGAGTTGTGTGTTTGTCCACAGATATATGTGCTCAATTTAAACTATTTCCCAAAGTAACATAGAGGTTGAGTACATTACTACTAGTACTCCTTACAGAGAAGTAGTATGGATAAAAAAGTTGTTGGGATGATTGTTCAGAGACAAGCTTGAGGCTATAATGATTAGGTGTGACAACCAAAGTTGTATGAAGATTTCTAAAAATCCAGTGTTTTATCGCAAGTTGAAACACATAGAAATGAAGTATTACTTCATTCAATTCATGGTCTAAATTGGTATTGTGAAAGTTCAGTACATAGCTACTAATGAGAAAATTAAAAATGTGTTGAAAAATCCACTATTTGTGATGAAGTTCAGATAACTTTGAGATAATCTTGGTATGACCAAGAATGTTGATGTATTTGTAACTTCAGAATGTATTCACTTGTATATCTTATGTATTTTACCTCGATGTTTATTCCGAGAAGTATCTGTAATGTAATTGAGTCATGTCATGCCCCGATGTTTCGATCAGGAGATTCAATAATGTAAACAAGTCATGTAAAGTCATAGAGTATAACCCTCCTTATTGATCAAGGGTTAAAGTTAGTTGTGGGGCCCTAGAGTTATTAGACTCTCCTAGAGAATTCGTCCCTAGTGAGTTATTGTCTAGTCAGGAATTAGTATAAATAGAGAGGGAGCCTCCCTATTTAACACACATTCATACCCATTCACCCACACTCAGTTGTAGCGCATAACTGAGAGAGAGAAGAAGAATTTGGGACAAGAGACAGAGAGAGACTATTGTTGTCAAGAGATCATCTTACTATATTTGGGTTTTACTTTTGGTGTTGATTCTATCTCTGAGGAAGTTGCGGGGTTTTCTCCTTTATGGTTTCCCCGAGGAAAATATTTTTGCTCATTGTCTCTTGTGATTGATTGTTGTGCTTGGTATTCTATTAGATAAGATCCTAAGATCATATAGCTTAAATGTTAAAAATCTAACATGGTATCAGAGATAACCTGAGAAGAAGACACTGTGCAGCTCTTGAAGCTAGGGCTTCCTACTTTTTGGATCTCTCTCCACAGATTTTCAGCAAAAGGAGGCTAGGCTAACTCTCCTCTCTAGGGTGCATCTTTTTGTCGAAGCAGAGTCTGATTCTGAGCATTTTCAGTTTTTGACCCGACACTGCTACTAGAAATTATGGCTTTCCACAAAAGTGAAATTTTTGAGTGAGCCTAGGCCTGGATTGATCTCCTCCCCAAAATCAAAGTTTAGAGATCAAGATCAATATTTTTGGTTGGGTAGAACTCCGGGAAAGTAAAACCCTAATCTGCTCCTGAACCAGAAAACTAGCTCTGCAGAAATTCAACTCCAGATCCAGTTTCGACATCTTAACCTGGTAAGATCTAAATATTTTTCATTTCCATTTGAGGTTCTCTATTAAAGATGTCTCATCATACCAAGCTTGAGGGAGTTTATAAATTTTGAGCTTGGACTTATAGGATCTCCCTGGTCCTGGAAGAAAATGAGTTGGACTCTTACATCAATGAAGAGGTTCCAGTTCCAGAGGGAGATGAGGCTAAGGCCTTACATAAGAAGAAATTGGTCATGGCTAAGAGGATTATTGCTGATTCAATCAAGGATCACCTCATACCATAGGTGTCCTCTCTAAATACACCTAAAAATATGTTTGATTCCCTGACCAAGTTATTTGAAGGGAAGAACATAAACCAAACACTACAAAAATTCACCCCAAAATCCAACACCTTGCATGTCTAAAATGCGACACTTATCTATCGCCTTTTCGACACATACACCTTTTTTTTTGCTGTCGGTGGCGTAACATCAAATATTCAACATGCGACTAATGTGGGTTGAATATTTGACAGACCATTGTGTCACATATTCGACTGTATTTCCTTCCAAAGTGCCAATCAAAAATTGCATAAACCGTCTAAAATACGACGTCTGCCGACCCTTGAAGCATCGAAAATATGACGGACCGAAGTGTCGGATGAATGGCGCCACCATCGGTATTCTTGTCCAGTAAGTGTTGGCTAACCGATGCCATCCGACACTAGAAGATTCGCCCTTCCAATGCGGTCCGACACTTGAACCGTTGGTCGTCCGACGGGTGGAAGCATTGGCGTCATTCCACGGCCGTCGGATGTGTTTACCGGAGTGTCGGAAGCACATCGGAAAAGCGACACATGTTGATGGATTTAAATAAAAAAATCCAAAGATTAACTAATGAACATTAGAAAGACATATTTAACTAATTAAGACAATTGTTGAAATTCAGGGTTAGGTTAGGATTTGATATAAGATAATTAAAATTGTATAGTTTAATACATAACACAAAACTAAAAAAGAGCTAGATACAGAACAATACTATTGTAATAAATTCAAAACATAATTTTTTTCTCTTTCAACTTTGACACTCCAATGGTCATTATGTTAAAGTTGGTCCGTGAGATAAAAAATTTCAATTGCAATGTACATAAACTAAACAATAAGAATAGAAATAGTATGATGTAAAACAAATTAACAACTAAAGAACAACAATAATGAACTATAACAATGTTGGTTTAGATCTAGTTTGGATCTTCCTTATACTCATATACTTTTAGGGTAACATATTTTCATTGAAAGGACAAGTCACCAAAGGATCAGATGGCATACCTTGTGAGAGAGATAAAAGATAGATTGTAGTAGGTTAAAGGTTAGGCTGCAATAAATGCCAAGCCTTTAGGATAGTCCTAAATCAAGTAAAATAGATTCTCCTTCAAATGAACAAAGGCATCCTTAATCCATACACGTAGAGACACTCTTTAATGGACTCAACTTGTTGCAATAGGCAAGACAAAGATAAGGTAGACTTAGCAGTTTAAATAAGGTTGCAATCCCCTTCCATGCAATCCACAGAAGGTCATGAAAAATAGTCCAACAAGATCACAATTTATTTTAGCGGTCCATATGGAGATCACACCCATCCTTAGAAACCCAAAAACAAGCCACTCCCATCCTTTATAATGACATTAGGTTCATGACTAAATTTAGTGAACAACAACAAGGTGACAGCCTACTCCAATGAGCATTAACAAAGTCACGGACTGCTCTAATGAGCAGTGGCAAGGTCAAGGGTCAAAATTGGGAAGCCAACAAGGTCATGACTAGAATTAAGAAGGTATCGTTCAACCCTTAATTTCCACAAGGCCCGGTTATGACCTGCTCAAAAGTAGTAATAGGAAGGTTGACCCAAATCAAGAGGTCACGGGACAATGACAACCCAACTAAGTGTCACCAAGATAGTCACAGCCCAACCCTAAGGGAATCAAAGAGTTAAAAACCTAGCAAGATAAGAGTTGCACTCTCACAACTTAGAAGGAGAAGGGTTACAAAGTCACGGCACAACCCTAAGGGCATCAAATAGCTCATGGCCCAGTAAGAGAAGAGTTACACAGTCACATCCCAATAGGATAAACTACTTCAACAAGGGGGTCTCATAAGTTTATTTGGCATTTGGTAATCCAAAATGGATCTGAATTAATCCCTCTTCCAAACTTCTGTAACGAAAAAAATACTTGGAAAAGTTTGAAGTCAACAATCAACTTAAAGGCTAAAGGCCAACAAGAAGGTGAAATGAATCACTATGGTTGGCATATGGTTGGCATTTCAAGGTAAAATTATCATAAACAATGCTTTCTCTATGCAAAGACAACCAAAGGGATATGGAAAAAAATAATGCTGGGGAAGAATATGGGTAGTAGCAGAGGAATGAGGTGGCTAGGAGTGAAGCAATCTACTCAAATATTGAAGGATGAAGAGGATTCCTAACCTGTCCACACAGAACAAAGATCATCTCTGAACCAAAGCAATCTGTAAATTGCTACCAGTGTGTAAGAATACATGAAATTTTGATGTGTATAGCTCATCCTTTTTAACAATTCCTAAGCATAATTAGAACCTGCCATTGATGGTTTTTCATTTGGGTTTCCAGAATAATCTGGTGTCGAATGTGTTTAAATGCTTTATGACTGAGATCAATCTGGTTGATCGCTGATTTAATTAATGGATCAGCTACAACACTTTTTCTTTGTTGGTTGGCATCTACAGTCCAATTTTTGTTTGTTCTATTTGCTAGGTTAATGTATTAGCTAGTGCACTCTAGCTAGATGCATATGACCATAAATCCCAATCACACCATAAATCAACACTCTATAGACTTGCTGCACCACAACGAGCATAGTCTTTATTCCCTTCTATATTTAGTAACTCTTCATGTATAAACACAAAAAAGGAATCAATTGACCTATGAATACTAGTGGGAAATATGCTCTACAGTGTTGAAAATTTAGAAATTATTTCAAAATAAAATCAACAAAACATAATTACTCCAACACCTGGATTATGACATCCCACCCCTTGACCATGCTATCATCACCTGCTGAAAGTAATGAAGTTTGTCCTATGAAGAATACCTCACCAATACAATAAATGGAGACATCCATTACAAAACTAGTGGTTAAAGGAAATGTTGATCCTTTGAATAGTTCCTTCCATCTTAGCTACAATATGCTATTGAATCATATGCATTACAAGGACGGTGGCATAGAGACTATTGAAATAATATTTCTACAAGTTCTAGTTTGATCGTGAGCTTCCCATTCTTCATAAATGTGTGAAGGATATAGGGGAACAATAGATAATGGGTATGGTGTTGTTGGAAAAGATTGATTTAAAAGTTAATGAGTGGATCTCACCTGTACATGAAGTGACTCATGGAAAAAATGTTAGGACTTTGCTTATCAAAATGGATCAAACATGACAAAATTCAACATAGGAAAATAACGAAATGTAGGACTCTGTGGATTAGATTAGAGTCCATAATCCAACAAACTATGGCAATTTAACAACGCAAAATGAATAAGCATTTGATGAATGCATAGTTAGGTTCCCGAAGAGGAATCTAATCCTCGGGATTTATGAAAAGATTTTAGATCTGTGACTTTCATGGAGAAGATTATGGATACTATATATAAGGTTTCTCTCATATGCCTAAAGTTCTTTTATGCAGAATCCAAAAACACCTAAATCTAGCAACATACTTAGTATTGAGCTGACAAAAAGAGATTCCTTTGACATTTTTTACTCATGCCAATAGTTTTAATTTTTGAGCTCATATATAAATAAATGGATGCATATGCAACTTAATTCTTGTGACAAGAATTGTTTATTGTTTTGATTTTTCAAGTCTTAATCCTAGAGTTCAAGTTTTCCATCCCAAGGCCAATATTATGTCCATCACTTCTCTAAGTCATGTCTAGTTCTCAATGTCAATTTTTAATGAAAAAAAAATAGTATGAATGAATTTAGGTTCCCACGTTCAAATTTTAGGGGTCAACTTACTTGAGATCCATCGGTATGTATCATATGAAAATATAGAAAAATGAAGACAAGTCACTTGGTAGAAAAAATATTGAGGAAGAAAAATGTTACACTTTTTAGTTGCACGGATTTGTTGGAGGATTTTGAGGTTCTCATGCATCCCACAAGAGGTGTTATCCCAATGTGATACCACCGTTATCCCATAACCTAAAATGTAATGGAATTTTTTTAAGGTTATTCAAAGTAAATTTTTGGGGAATCCAACATTCCACCTCAAAACATAGGAGCAAAGAAATCATGGAATGTAGTTTCTAAGCTAAGTTGGTTCAAGAAGTAGAGTTTAAATGAAAGTTTTTGTTAGTTTGTGAGAGTGGGTATTATTGGGATTGAACCTAACACCCAAGAATGTACACAGGTCTACAATGAAAAATATTTCATGCCAATGCATCAGATCAATATCTAGAACAATGTTGCAAATATCTCCAATTTCTCCCAATATTTCCAAAACTTTATTGAGCTTTAAAGTTTTCTATTGTTCCTGATGTTTTTGGTATTTTCTGTGTTTTTCAGTTCCAAAATTATGCTTGCTGATATTTTCTAAGTTTTGCAGGTCCAAGTTTATGCCTACTAATATTTTCCCCGACATTTTCCCTAATATTTCCAATATGTGTATATCTGGGCCGTCAATGATATATCCCAAGATGAAAATTGCAACATTGATCTGGAAAAATATTTGTAGCTAGGGATGCAATTTGGTAAGGGTGGTTTAAAATTGAAAAATGGGTTTGAAGCCATTTTGGAAAGCATTTATCTTTCAAGAGAAACTAGAGAAAAAAATCCAAATATGTGGATAGGTGCACAATGTGAAATACTAAAGCCCTATGACCTTCTTTCTCACCAGGAATGTGTTTCGAGTGCCTTTGTGCACTTCATAAACACTTGTCAGGTTGTTTCAACAGATAGATTTTTCAAAGCAGAATTTTCTTGTTTTGGAACAACTCCAAACTTTTTGGTTTAATGATGAACCTAACAATGTAGAAATGTCAAGGATGTCAAAAGACCCCTGCCTAACTTGTAGAACGTTTACATAGTCCATATTCTTACCTCTAGTGATTGTTTTTCGCCTCTATGTATGGTAATCATCATCATCAACTAAATGTATGTGTGTGCACATGCATAAATACCCAATACGCAGCTCAATCAAACAAAAGGAAACATATTTATACCTTGATTTCTAGATCTTCACACTGTCTTCTTATGCTTTACCTTTCAAAACAGCATTCAACATACTTCATTTTTTTTCCTGTTGCAATAGTTTCATGTTAGGACCCATCAAATATATTTATGTTTGTTTATGAAAATAACAAAAACAATCTAAATAAATACAATTCTATTACAATGTAAATTACAATTCTATTCAACTATTCAAGTAAATTAATTGTTAAGAATATATCACCTGATAAAACATGGATAACCAAAAATACTACGTATATAAGGCCATCGATCTAGTCAAAACTCCATTTCTTGCCTCTTAACTATGGAAATGTTTCTCAACGCTATATGTAACAAGTTCCAATGGAGGATTCAAATAGAAATAGTGAAAATTACACAAAAAAATATAGAAATAGATGTTTTTTAATGTATTCTTCCTTACCATTCATTGAGCTCCTCTCTGTTTCGAGAATAATTTAATATTCTCTACTAAACAGGACCATCCATGTGAAGGTGGAAGCTCTTATGGCCCCTCCCCCCCCCTCACATCACTCTCAACTCCCCAAACCCAATGCCTATACTTGCAAAGAACAATTTATTTCACTATTTCACAAAGCAAATATCAATGCATCTACAATGCAAATTATTTCACTCAATAGTTGAAAATTGCTTTCATTAAATCATTCTTTAAAAAAATCATTAAGGCATTCAATCATTCAACAGCTGAAAAAACCATTCATTAACTCATTCATTAAAACATTAATTTAGTCAATGGCAGAAAAAAAAATCAGTAAACAATTCAGTAAAGCATCCATTCATAAAAGACTGATATTGTGCTATGCTTTCAAAAATATATTTCAAATTTACAAAAAATTTTAGAATGATGGATTTATAAAAGGCCTGTGCGGATATTCCGTGGCCTTGGAGTCCTGTGTTTCCAAAATTTTCCATTCACCCCATTGCAATGTCAGACCTTTCTTTGAGAACCTGTCTGCCTCCTTATTTCGCTCCCTGTAAACATGAGTGAAAGAGATTGCCTCAAAGAATGAGAGAGAATGGGTTGTCTCTTCAAATAATGCATCTAGAGAAGTAGTTCTACATTTCTGTATCTTATTCATCTAGTTTATAACCACCATTGAGTCACCATATACTTGTCACTGTCTACAATTTCTTTCATTGGAAAAACAGAGAAGTAATTTCAATGTCATGAGTTCTACATAGTTGTTGGTTCCAGTTCCCAAGCCCAAATAAATTTGAAAAAAATGACTTTGATTTAGATATAAGCATGCACCTCCTAAGTTTGTGCACTGAATTCTTGTTTTCTTCCATCCAATTGCTAGACCTCCAGAGTGGTCGATGGCACTTTGCGCTATGAAAGAGTATTGTGGAAGAAGTGATGTTAAACTAGTTTCAACTTCCAACGCTGGACCCATTGTTTCTTGTGGAAGGATGACTTCTGGTGATAGAACCTCCATCATCCTTTTTAGGGAAATATTTTTCCAGGTGCTTACCAGACCCCTGCAGTTTAGGGAGACAAATTTCATTTGGGCACCCCATCTGGGGTTTGCACTGCTCTAAGCACCCCAAAAATGGTTGTTTGTCTGCCACTTGCCTGATCCCTGAGCGCCATGCTGTGGGCCGTAGAGAGGTGAGATGGTCTTCCTCTCCCTTTCCCTTTGGATTTGATCCTGGCATTTACCCCTAGTCCTTTTGTAGGGATTTTTGGTTCTTGAGGGATTGGAACGTCCCTTGAACGAAGGTGGAAACGGATAGAGGAGGACTGAGTGGGCGAGTCATTTGCTATGGTGGAAGGGGTGGGTGAGTCATTCAAAGATAAATCATTCAATTGATTTCTAAGAGAATAAGTGTTCATACCTGGCGAGGGAGACACGATCAAACGTTGTTCCGTCTGTTGAGGAGGCCCTTCTGTTGCTACTACTCTTGCTCTTTCTTGTTGATCCAATGGTTGTTTTGTACCCTCCAAACTAAGAGGATTTTCATCTAAAACTGTGTTTAGATCAGTTTCTTTGAAGCTCGGGGCCTCTATTCGCCTAACCCACTTCCTACTTCTAGTTGTTGAGGGAACAAAGTTTGGGCAATTTCTTGCCAAATGTGTTGTTTCATGACATTTGCGAATCGAAACAGGAGCCCTTCATAGTCCAACAACTATCCTTTTTGCTTGTTTTGCCATACAAAATTAAAGGCTTCAAGAAGACTGGTTTTGATGTTCAAAGAGACTAGGATCCTGGATACCTTTTTTTATTTCTGTCTACTAAAACGAGAGGTCTTCTTCAATGAAAGTCCCCAGCTCATTCCCAATTTCACTAAGCCAGGCCAGGTTCTAGAATTCCAATGGTAGTCCTGGCAAGTGAACCCAGACTGTTATTGTATCCAATTACTCTATTTCCACATCGAACAAGGAGGTCCACTGCATTAGCTGAAATGGGGTTTTCATATATGTCCATACTTTGCTGCGTATGAGGTATGCATCCTCTCTGCATCTGAACCAGAAGCTAAACCATCCCTTTGCAAGCGAATTAATAATCGAGCCTTTACCTTGAAGCCTTGTCCAATTTTTCCTGTCCCATTCCTTCATTTTCCCCAGGGTGGGGTTTCTTCCTCTGATTTTCTTGAGTAGGGTTAATCCGTCCATCTTCATTGCTTCGTCCATGGTGCACTGGACTCCACAATTTATGTGAAAATATCTTTTAGAGGGATTTAAACACTGATTATTTCATTTCCTAGAGTTCAATTGTTTGACAACTTCTCCTATGTGTTCTCCCTGTGACACTTAAGGATCGATTTCCTGTTTGGGGTTCCTTGTGGTTCCACCTGGGGAAGTTCAATGAAAACGGTTGCTGCAGCTGTGCTTTGAGGTTGGAATAATGAGTACAGGCCTCCTCCTAAGGCTGGGTTAAATGGTCGCGATGTGAACACACCTAGTAGCTCTTCATTTGGTGGAGAAATCGGAATCCTGCTCTCTTCATCTGGCGGAGAAACCAGAACCCTGCTCTCGCTTCCAGCTGTCAAATTTTCCAACGCGTTCTGTACTATGTCTGAGGACGGTATATCGGTAATTTATGGTGAGGAGAAGATGTTGATCTATTGCTGCCATGGGTCAATAGAGTTGTCTGCCATGTCTACTGGACCTACTCCCAATTCACAAAAACCTCCAAATTGAACAGACTGTCCAAAACAAAAACGAGTCATTTCTTATTATATAGTATTATCTATTATATTTTTTTTATAAATCGCCCGTCGGATATCCGACAAATCAGTGTTGGATAACCGCCAGTTTTTCTTTTGCAGACATTGACAAACCTCCCTGGTAGTTTCAGTCCCCCGTCGGATATCAGACACGTCAGTGTTGGATAACCACCAATGTTGCTTTCGCAGAAATCGAAGATCCGACCCTGGTAGTGTTGGTTCCCCAACACTACCAGGGTTGGAAATCTGACTCACTTGTGTCGTATATTCGACGGCTCTATAAATATTCTACTATTAGCATTCTGATGATTGATTGTTGTCCTACACATCCGTGCGAAATGTCAGACAACATTGGATTCTGTCATCGGATTTCGGGTTCAAATCCTATTGTGGAAAGATGACTTTGAGAAACCAATTGAAGAATGTAAAGATCTAGAATGTGGAGACCATCCAATCTTACTTTACAAGGGTCTCTCAGATCAAGGAACAACTGGAAGCAATAGATGAAGAAGTAGAGAATGCAGAAATTGTGATGACCACCTTGAATGGTCTCCCTAGGGCATGGAACTCTTTCATTCAAGGGATCTATGCTAGAAAGAAGCTAGTCAATTTTAGCAGACTGTGGGAGGAATGCTCACAAGAAGAAGCTCAAATATCAGCTTGAGAAGAAAATATGGGAAGTGAATATCAAGCTCTCACAGTACAATCCAAGAAAAGCAAAACAGACCCTCACAAAGGTAAGCACTCTCGCCAAAACAAAAACACTAGAAAATCTAACAAAGATATTTCTAAGTACATTTGCTTTACATGTGTGAAAGAGGACACCTTGCAAGAGATTTTCCTAGAAAGAAATATAGATCTCACAAGAGGAAGGGAAACAAGAAAATACATCATGCTCATGCTGCAGAAGAAGATGAGCCTTCCAAGAAGAGAATCAAACAAGATAGTGATTATTCTTCAAGTGATGAAGAATATGTTTTGTTTTCCACTCTCATGAGAAACATCACACATGGAAGAAATGATTGGTTTATATACAGTGGGGATTCCAAACACATGATGATTCAAGGAATCATTTGTGAAACTATCAAAACATGAATCACCCCACAAGATGAAACTTAGGGATGACTACCAGTATCCAATAAAAGGTAGTGGAGAATCCTCATACAAATTATACTCTGGAAAGTCTATGAAAATGAAGGATGTCCTATTTGTACCAAGACTAAAGAAGAACCTTCTCTCCATCTTTGCATTAGATGCAAAAGGTAGAAGAGTTGCATTTATAGATGGCCAAGTCATCATGTAGCCAAAAGGAAAGGCTATTGACAATGCAGTAGTAATTGGAGAACAAGAGGGAGGACTATACAGATTAAAGGGCCAACTAGAACAAGCTTTGGTTCATGACTCAGTAGAACCAAATGAACTTTGGCATAGAAGGCTTGCACATGTACACTATAGGGCACTACCACTTACAAGCAAAGTTGTTGAAGGTCTTCCAGAAATACAAGAAAAACATGAACCAGTATGCAAGGGATGTGCGAAAGGAAAGAACACAAAGAAGACATTTCCAAGTAGTGAAAGCAAGGCTAAAGGAATCTTGGAAATCATTCACTCTGATGTATGCGGTCCGATGTCATCCAGTTCATTAAGCGGGTATGTATACTATGTTTCTTTCATTGATGATTTTTCTAGGAAGACATGGATATACTTCATGAATAATAAAAATGAAGTATTCAACAAGTTCAAGGAATTCAAAGCCTTGATCGAAAACTACACAGAGAAGAAGATCAATATTTTCCAATCAGACAATGGCAGAGAATTCACATCAAATGAATTCAAGGAATTATGAAAAGATTTAGGGATTAAGAGGGAGTTGACCACTCCATATAATCCACAACAGAATGGGGTTGCAGAAAGAAAGAATAGAACGGTCGTGGAAGCTGCAACGGCAATGCTTCATGATCAAGATCTTCCCATGCATCTATGGGAAGAAGCGGCTAGAATAGTTGTCTATGTACAAAAATGTACTCCACATAGAGTACTCAAGGACAAGACACCTGAAGAAGCATTTTTCGGCAAGAAACTAGAAGTCAATCATCTCAAAATATTTGGTTGGCTAGTGTACATACACATTCCAAAATAAAAGAGGACAAAGTTATATCCTTTAGGAAGGAAGGGTATATTTGTGGGATACTCTAGAAGCTCGAAGGCTTACAGAATATACTTCCCAATATTCAAGAATATCAACATTAGCAGGGACGTAAGATTTGATGAAGAATCAGCTTACAACAAATCCAGAAAGAGACATGTTGAAGAACCTGTAGAAATAGAAGTACCCAGAATGCATGACACAACCATGAACGAAGAAATTCTAGAAGAAGATAGAGAAATAGAAGAACCTATAGATTCACCTCAGGAGAAAAATCCTCACAAGAGGAAACTTGCTTGGGCACGAGAAGCTATCCAAGGTGCAGAAATATATGGGGCTCCAGAAGAGATACACAGAGAAAGAAAAAGAACCAGGTCCTGATTCAGTTATGTAGACTTATTATGTGACTTCATTAATAAAGAAACTTCCAACTATGAAGAAGCGGCATAAAATAAATAATGCAAGGATGCTATGATCAAAGAGTAGCAATTGATCATGAAGAATGATGTTTGGGATGTTGTCCCAAGACCATAGGGGAAGTCTATTGTGACTTCCAAATGGATCTATAAGATCAAGCATGTTGCAAGTGGTAGTATAGATAAATATAAAGCAAGATGTGTGGCTAGTGGTTTCTCCCAGAAAGAAGGAATAGATTATGAAGAAAAATTTTCTCTTGTAGCCATATATACTTCCATCAGATCAGCAATTGCTTTAGCTGCAATAATGAAGTGGAAAGTACACCAGATGGATGTCAAGACAGCTTTATTGAATGGTGTAGTAGAAGAAGAAGTATATGTGGAGAAACCACTCAGTTTTGAGACACATGACAGAGAGACTCATGTGTGTAAGTTAAAGAAAGCCCTGTACGGTTTGAAATAGGCACCCAGGACATAGTATGACAGCATTGACAGCTTCCTATCCAATTTGGGTTTTACCAAGAGTAAAGCAAATTCCATCCTTTACTACGAGGTTGAAGAAAGGAACCTAGTGACACTCCTACTGTATGTAGATGATCTATTTATGACAGGTGAGGATGTGTTGATTGCTGATACAAAGAGGAAGCTTGTTGCTGAGTTTGAAATGAAGGACTTGGGTATGACGCACTATTTTCTAGGCATTAAGGTGTGGTAGAATGCAGATGGAATTTCCCTGTGACAAGGGAAGTATGTAGTAGAGATCCTGAAGAGGTTCAAGATGATGGACTGCAAAGCCATGACCACACCTATGGCATTAAACTTGAAGCTATTGAGTGATGCTTCATCAGAAGCGGTTAATGCTACGATGTATCATCGGATAATTGGGTCCTTGATGTACCTGATGAATACAAGACCAGATATTTGCTTTGCTGTGAACAAATTCAGCTAGTTCATTATGGATCCGACACATGTTCACTTGATTGTTGCAAAGCATATTCTGAGGTACCTAAAGGGTATAGTTAATTATGGGCTCGAGTATGAGGTGAATCAGAAGATTAACCTAGAAGGTTATGTGGATTCATATTGGGTAGGAAGTTCCATTTATAGAAAGAGCACTTCAGGGTGTTGCTTCAGTATGGGATCAGGTGTGATATCCTGGTTTAGCAAGAAGCAATCCTGTGTGGCACTGAGTATAGCTGAAGCATAGTATGTTGCAGCTTGTTTGGCTAGTTGTGAGGCAGTGTGGTTGAGAAAGTTATTGTCTAATTTATTTGATCTCTAGATGGATGATACTTGTATATATTGCGAAAACCAGAGCTTTGTGAAGCTGTCGGAGAACCCAGTGTTCCATGACAAGTCAAAGCATATCGAGATCTAGTATCACTATACCAAGTATATGGTGCAAAGAGGAGTAGTGAAGCTCCAGTATGTTGTGATGGATGAGCAGATAGTTGATGTACTGACCAAACCATTAGCCAAAGTAAAGTTTGAGTACTTCAAGGAGAAGCTTGGTGTTCTCCAGATCAAGGTTCCCTCCAAAGGGAATTGATGTGTCCGTTGGCCTTTTTGACATGGTGGAAGTTTGAGCTTCACATTGTTAGATGTAAGTGTAGAGATTCTTTGATGTGATTGTGGGTTGTGTTACCACATGATCAATGCAGAGATATTCTGTTGTGATTGTGGGATGTGTTCCCACATGATCAGTGCAGAGCCATTCTGATGTGATTGAGGGATATGTTCCCACATGATCAGATATAAGTGAAGAGATGCTCTGATGTGATTGTGGGTTGTGTTACCACATGATCAGTGCAGAGATATTATGATGTGATTGTGGGATGTGTTCTCACATGATCAGTGCAGAGCCATTCTGATGTGATTGAGGGATGTGTTCCCACATTATCAGATGTAAGCGCAACGCCTTTCTAACATGATGAGGTCAAATGTAAGTGCAGATCCTTTCTGACATGATGAGGTCGGATGTAATTGCAACGCCTTTCTGACATGATGAGGTCAGATGTAAGTGCAGATCCTTTCTGACATGATGAGGTCGAATGTAAGTGTAGAGCCTTTCTGACATGGTGAGGTTGGATGTAAGTGCAGAGCCTTTTTGACATGATGAGTCAAATGTAATTGTAGAGCCTTTATGAAAAGATGAGTTCAGATGTGAGTGATGGGCCTTTTTTACATGGGTTTTGGATGTGTTCCTCCATGGTCAGATGTGAGTGTTGGGCATGCCTTTTTGACATGGGTCTTGGATGTCTTCCTCACATGGTTAGATGTAAGTTCTGGGCGTGCCTTTCTAGCATGGCTCATTCCATGGTCAGATATAAGTGATGAAGACAATCAAGACCTACATGAAGGATATTCTTACAACTAGCATGAAAAAGGGATTGCTCTATAGAACTTCCTGTGACAAGTAAAATTGAGATAGCTCCAGTGATGATCCAGTAGTGATGATCCAGATCATGTGATTATCCAGTGACGATCCAGATCAAGTGATGATCCAGACTTGATGATGATATAGTCATGCTCCAGATCAAGTGATGATCCAAACTTGATGATGATCCAGTGATGCTCCAGTGATGATCCAGATTCAATGATGACCCATACTTGATGAAGATGACTTAATGATGAAGATGACTTGACGGTGAAGATGACTTGAAGATGAAGATGACTTGATGGTGAAGATGACTTGAAGATGAAGATGACTTGATGATGATCTAGATGATATAGAGAAGAAGACTTGTGCTGATAAATTGTGTCAAGAGAATACCTTCCTAGTTAAGCGGGTTTGTTGATGTATTTGTAATGTCGGAATGTATTCACTTGTATATCTTATCTATTGTACCATAATGTTTATTCTAGGAAGTATCTGTAATGTAATTGAGTCATGTCATGCCTCGATGTTTCGATCAGAAGATTCAATAATGTAAACAAGTCATGTAAATTCATATAGTATAACCCTCCTTATTTATCAAGGGTTAAAGTCCCCGCAGTTGTAGGGCCCTAGGGTTATTAGACTCTCCTAGAGAATTCGTCCCTAGTGAGTTATTGTCAAGTTGGGAATTAGTATAAATAGAGAGGGAGCCTCTCTATTTAACACACATTCATACCCATTCACTCACACTTAGTTTTAGCACATAACAGAGTGAGAGAGAAGAAGTTGGGACAAGAGAGAAAGAGAGTACTGCTATCGGGAGATCATCTTACTATCTTTGGGTTTTACTTTTGGTGGTGATTCTATCTCTGAGGAAGTTGCGGGGTTTTCTCCTTTATGGTTTCCCCGAGGAAAATCTTTGTGTTCATTTTCTCTTGTGATTGATTTTTGTGCTTGTTATTCTCTCAGATAAGATCCTAAGATCATATAGCTTAAATGTTAAAAATCTAACAAAGAATGTATCCCTCACTGAGAAGGAGTGTTAAACATATAGCATCAGGAGTCATTCTCTGGAATTGTGGTTTATATCAAGTCATACTTGTGATTTGTATCAAGTCCTATATATATCCTCATGTGTTGAGGTGGTGATTCTTATATTGTATAAGTCTCATGGTTTGTATCAATACTAGAGTCTTGTGGTTTGTATCTACATAGTTGACTTGTGGTTTATACCAAGTCAGGACTTGTGATTTGTATCAAGTCATATCTATGTCCTCATATGTTGAGATAATTATACTATGTGATGTATTACTAGTCATGGTCACTAATTGCTGTAAGTCTCCTTTAGGGGTTACCTACCCCTAGAGTGATATACTTTAGCATGTGATTATATAGCCTGGGGTAATACGTTATGATCATTAGTATGGAATAATTATTCTAAGTTTGATATGACAAGATAGATAAATAATTAATACACATATGGACAATATAGTAATTAATTAATGATAATGAGATAAAGAATAGAGAAAGAGAAAGATAAAGGATTCAAATTGCCTATATTTTCCCCCACTTGAACTCAAATTGTACAGGCTTCAGTAAATCCTCAGTTGTAATAAAGCATCCATTGATAAACTAAATATACTTACAAAATATAATAATAGAAATTAAGTATGGATGACACTAATTGTGAAGCACCAAAGAGAGTCATTTAGCCTCCTAAATTTATGCTTATGCATTCAATTGAAAACTGAGTTCAATTCAGTTAGTTCACAATCAGTTCAATTAGTTCACATTCAGTTCAACAAGTTCATGTGTAGTTCAAGCCAGTCAACATTTAGTTAAAACTAATTGAGGAAAGGAGGTCACATATCTTTTGTATGATGGAGAATCCTAAGTGCCAACATGGCACTAGTATTGGGGAGGGCGCTAATTTTTTCATGGAAAGCGTTCTAGTCAATATACTCCCCATGAATGCACTATGTGATGCTTCCAAAGAGTTTTCTACAGCCTACCATTCAGTACCTTCTACATGCTAGATGTTTTCGCTTTTTATTAATATGATAAGCATATGGAAAGTTCATTAGAGTTGATTACAGTGTGGTATTGTGTTAGTTTTTCAACATTTAAGCTAGCATTATGTTAGGATCTTTTCACTGAGAGAATAACAAGCACATCAATAACATAAGCACATCACATGAGACAAGAGACACAAAGATTTTTGGTAGGGGAAACCATAAATGGAGAAAACCCCTCAACTTCCTCTAAGATAGTATCACCACAAGATGTGAAACCCAAAACAGTAAGATGACCTCCCAACACAACAGCATCCTTCTGTCTTCTGTCAAGCCAAAGTATTTCCTTCTCCAAAGGTGCGCCACACTTGAGAGAGCAAGTGATGTAATTCACAAGTGATAAATAGAGAGACTCTCACTCTCTATTTATATTCTTCCATTGACTTGAAGTGCACTCAACCATGTAGGCTTAACTTACAATTACTTACTCAAGCCTACACCTTAATTAGTGTATAATAACCCAAGTGCCCCGAAACTGTGGGGACTTACCTAATGACTTGACAAGACTTGTTTACATTAATAATCCTCCCGATCGGAACATCGGGGTAAGACAATATGACTCAAATACATAATAGAAACATCCCAGAATAAACATCAGGTCACAATACATAGAATACATAGAAGAATACAGTCCGAAGTTACATATACATCAACACTCCCTCTTAACTAGGAAGGTATTCTTTCGACACAATTTTTCAGCACTGGTCTTCTTCTCTGCATCAACTGGATCATCTTTGTCTTTAAGTCATCTTCAACTTCAAGTCATCTTCGTCTTCAAGTCATCTGGATCTGGATCATCTCTTGATGGCATCACTAGATCTAGATCATCACTCGATCTGGATCAACATCACTGGACTGGATCTGGATCATCACTCGATCCGGATCTCTACTGCTGGATCTGGATCATCACTCGATCTGAATCTCTCTCGGAGTCATCATAACTGGATCTGGATCATAGCTCGATCTGGATCTCCACTGGTCATCATCATGTGTGTACTGTCTTGTCATAAGAAGTTCTACAGAGCCATCCCTTTTTCATGCTAGTTGTAGGCCTACTCTCTTGTAGGTCTTCACCCAGCACTTACATCTGACCTGCTTGTCAGAAAGGCATGCCCAGCACTCACATCTGATCATGTAGTAAACTACAATCACATCAGAAAGGCCCAGCACTCACATTCACCAGCATGGTAGGCACAATCAACTACCACCTGTGAAATGGCTCAACACTTATATTCACCAGCATGGTAGGACACATCAACTACCATCTGTGAAATGGCTCTGCACTTATATCTGACCTACTCGTCAGAAGGGCACCATCCCATCCAGGCAGGAGCCACCTCCGCCACAATGATGGAAGACTCTCAACCAGGATGGACCCACATCCGCCACAATGAAGAGAGATTTCTGCACTTACATCTGACCTACTCGTCATAAGGGCACAATCCCATCCAGGCAGGAGCCACCTCCGCCACAATGATGGAAGACTCTCAATCCACATAATGAAGAGATATTTCTGCACTTACATCTGACCTACTCGTTAGAAGGGCACAATCCCATCTAGGCAGGAGCCACCTCCGCCACAATGATGGAAGACTCTCAATCCACAATGAAGAGAGATTTCTACACTTACATCTGACATGGAAGGAACTAAATCCTTTAGCCATGAATAGAATGGCACAACCCTTACATCTGACCTACTCGTCAGAATGGCTCAATCCCATCCAGGCAGGAGCCACCTCCACCACAATGATGGAAGACTCTCAACCACAATGAAGAGATATTTCTGCACTTACATCTAACATGGAAGGAACTAAATCCTTTAGCCATGAACAGAATGGCACAGCCCTTACATCTGACCTACTCGTCAGAATGGATTTGGGACTCATCACTGTCTCTGGGAGGAAGCCTCGATCTAGAGAACACCAAGTCTCTCTCTGAAGTACTCGAACTTCAGCCTAGCCAATGGCTTCGTCAATACATCAGCTATCTATTCCTCCGTCGCAACATACAGGAGCTTCACAGCTCCTCTCTGCACCATATCCCCGATATAGTGATACTTGATCTCGATATGCTTCGACTTGTCATGGAACACTGGATTCTTTGACAACTTCACACAAATCTGGTTGTCACAATGTATACAAGTAGCATCCAACTGGAGATCAAATATATCAGACAGTAGCTTCCGCAGCCATACTGCCTCACAACTAGCTGGACAAGTTGCGACATACTCTGCTTCAACTGTACTCAGTGCCACACAGGATTGCTTCCTGCTAAACCAAGAGATCACACCTGATCCATACTGAAGCAACATCCTGAAGTACTCTTCATGTCGATGGCACTGCCTGCCCAATCTGAATCAACATAACCCTCCAGTTTAATCTTCTAATACACATCATACTTGAGCCCATAATCAATTGTACCCTTCAGGTACCTCAGAATATGCTTTGCAGCAATCAAGTGAACACTTCTCGGATCTATCAGGTACTGGCTCAAGGTGTTCACAGCAAAGCAAATATCTGGTCTCGTGTTCATCAGGTACATCAATGACCCAATCATCTGACTATACATCATAGCATCAACTGTCTCTGAAGAAGCATCACTCAATAGCTTCAGGTTCGATTCCATAGGTGTAGCCATAGCCTTGCAGTCCATCATCCCGAACCTCTTCAGAATCTCTACTGCATACTTCCCTTGTCCAAGGAAGATTCCATCTGTACTCTGCCAGACCTCCATACCTAGAAAAATAGTGCATCGACACATAACAGGAGTATCACTGGTCTTTCATCTTCAACCTTGAAGCAAAGGTTGGAATCCACTTTACTCTCAGTACCATGTCGATCCTCAGGATATTTTGTAGTCACTTTCTCTGAAGCAGAGCATCATACTCCCTCTGTCTTTTGTACTCTATGCACTGAAACATTCTGTACTGGAGTGACAAGTAGTATCCCTCTAGGATCACTGGATACTA
>LPNX010850487.1:651383-763401 GCA_001517045.1 Pseudotsuga menziesii
CTGTAGCATGAGCACGATGTCTTCTTTGGCCTCATCTCCCTCTGAAACTGGAACCTCTATACTCATGTAGGTGTCCAATCCAGAGAGATAAAATACTTCTATGCTTGGAAGTTGTCAACTTCACCAAGCTTATCATCAAGCTGATCATTTTGAAATGAGAACCTCAAATGGAAATAGCAAAGGATTAGATCTTACCGATTTGAGGTGTCTGCCCTTGTCCCGGAGTTTGCTGATCTAGGGTTTGTCGCAGAAACCCTAATTTTCAAAACTTGGAATCTTTCAAATATGATTGGATTAACAGATATATCTCTTCAAATGGAGCTGTCCAATGTACTCCTTTTCTGAAAACAGTGGAGGGAAGCTCCCGGAACAGGAAGCCCTAATTTTCTGATTTCTTCTGCAGAAATTCCTGTTACTGTTTCTGTGATATCTCTGAAATTACTACTCCTATATGTCTGAAATTTTTCACTGAGGTAACCTCCAATGTCCCTGATCCAACACCATAGGTTTCATCAGAATTGGTTTCACCATTTAGGATTTATGATCATTTTCCCAAGGTGACCTGTTACAGGACTGTTCAGAACAACGAAGTTATACGGCCTGCCACGTGTCCCTGATTCATCTTCTGAGTCTGATATTTGGATCACAGAAATTAAAGTCCATGCAATTTTTGGAACATATTCAAGAATTCCATTTGGACATCTTCAGCCCATGATATTGCAATTTTCCCCCGGTGTCCTGTTTATGGATGATTTCTGGAAGAGGCTAGAACCCTAACTTTGAGAGATCATATCTCCCAGAATATAGCGAATCTAGGGCTGAGATTTGGAAAAAGTGTTCATCAGGATTTTATATTCTACCCCTGAAATTGTTAGCTTTTGAGACTTCGCAAATCTCAGAATATAGAGACTGTACCAAAACTTAGCAGTTTTAGTATTTAGGGTTTCTCTTAGCTCAGGGTCAAACTAGGGTTTGACTTTCCTGGAGTTTCACCCAACCAAATTTCTTGATCCAGGTATCTAAACTTCAGCTTTGATGAGGAGAATAACCCTATGCGGGTCTCACTCAAAAATTCCTCTTCTATATAAAGCCCTAATTTCCACATCGAAACTGAAAATGCTTGAAATTGAATTCCGCATCGGCAGAAAGATGCACCCTTCAATGGAGAGTCATCCTAGCATACTTTTGCTGAAAATCTATGGAGGAAGATCCAAAAACTAGGAATCCCTAGTTCCTGTAGCTGCACAATGTCTTATTCTTAGGTTAGCTCTGATACCATGTTAGTTTTTCAACATTTAAGCTAGCATTATGTTAGGATCTTTTCATTGAGAGAATAACAAGCACAGCAATAACATAAGCACATCACATGAGACAAGAGACACAAAGAGTTTTGGTAGGGGAAACCATAAATGGAGAAAACCCCTCAACTTTCTCTAAGATAGTATCACCACAAGATGTGAAACCCAAAACAGTAAGATGACCTCCCAACACAACAGCATCCTTCTGTCTTCTGTCAAGCCAAAGTATTTCCTTCTCCAAAGGTGCGCCACACTTGAGAGAGCAAGTGATGTAATTCACAAGTGATAAATAGAGAGACACTCACTCTCTATTTATATTATTCCATTGACTTGAAGCGCACTCAACCATGTAGGCTTAACTTACAATTACTTACTCGAGCCTACACCTTAATTAGTGTATAATAACCCAAGTGCCCCGAAACTGTGGGGACTTACCTAATGACTTGACAAGACTTGTTTACATTAATAATCCTCCCGATCGGAACATTGGGGTAAGACAATATGACTCAAATACATAATAGAAACATCCCGGAATAAACATCAGGTCACAATACATAGAATACATAGAAGAATACATTCTGAAGTTACATATACATCAACATATTGGATCTCACTTCTCTACTCTTGAGGTTATATATCTTATTAGGAAATATGATTATGTGTTGTAAACCATTCTTTGAAAATATATCAATCATACTCAAAGAATTTTTGGGTTTTTCATCCTCCATTTTTGGAGGGTTTTCCTAGGGTATATCTTGTCTCTTATGGTTGAATGATTTATGTGGATGATATACTTGTGAGATTTATATGTGGTTGATATATTTATGAGATTCATATATGGCTGATTTATGAGATTCATATGTGCTAAAATTAATTGATAAAAGTTTTAAATTTCAAGCATCTCTAATTTTACTCAAACATTCACATGGAAAAATCTCACTTCCCACACACTCATCAGGAATCTGACCAATAAATAAAGTGGGGAAGTAATATTCAGGACAATATTGTTTCAGATCTCTAAAGTTGGTGCACACATGGATGGTTCCTTTATTTTTTTCTATGGGAACATGGTTGGATACTCATTTGGTTAAGGGAACTGGGTAAATCAATTCAATTTTGAGCAGATTTTCTACCTCTTCCTTGATAACAGGTTCCTTAAAAGGATTCACTACTTTTAAGAATTTCCGAATAGGATTATCATTTAGATAAGTTTTAATCTCATGTTCGAAAATGCGGGGGTCTATTCGTGACATTTCCTCATAATACCAACCAAGCACATTATAAAATTATTTAAATAACTCGATGTACATCTGAATGTCTTCAAGAGAACAATCTGCACCGATGTAAATGTTTTCCACTTTGCAAAGAGTTTAAGAAATGTTGAACGGAATCATAGGGGATATGTTCACCATGTTCCCTTTGGTATATATACCATGCATATCTAATGGGACCATGGGGTGAAAAAATTTCTCGCGTAAGGACAATCGAAACTCATCACTCTCAATCTATTAAAGATTTGGGAGGAAGTAAGATTTATTATGCATATATTTCCAAGGTTGTTCCATACTATACATGGACTTGATAATGCATTCATATGAAGGTAATGTGTTGTCAAGGAAATCATATGATAATGATGAATTTTCCACCCAAGTTGGCGGTAACGATATATATTCCTCGTTTTTCCATGAAGAGGAAAGATCATGGCTTGGAATATTATCTATTACATCTTTGTAACCATATTAGCTATAGACAACGACATATCCACTCCAATGGGTGAACACCATTCACATGATTCAATTGGATAAGGGACATATCTATTAAATACAAAGTATGAAATGAGACTGGATTCAATGATGGTAAGGAACCATCAAAAGTGGAATCAATAGATAATATTGGAGCCAAAAAGTTAAAGCTTCCCATAACATAAGCAAAGGATACATCCCAACACCAACGTTCTCATTTGTCAGCTAAGAATTCTCAATAATTGAGACTATAGATTTGAACAATGTAGTAGAACTGGAATTAGTAAAATATAGATGATCGACTGTCACAATTATTCCTTCGTTGAGAAAGCATACTATGTGAAATATAGATGAGAGGACCGCCTTCATGGCATAAATCGAATTATTACCCAGTAAAATCTTGTAGTAAATGGGTTCATCAACAACCTTGACCAACATATACTTCCCCCCAAACTGGACCTGAAGAGAAGGAAAAGTTCCATGTGTTCTAAAGGAATGTCCATCAAATGTCCTCAACATGGTCATGGACTGGGACAACTAAGGAGATCGAAGACCCTTCCAGAAAGACAAATACATCACTAATGTTGAAGCTCCTTCATCAATAACCATCTGTTTGATGGTATCATTCAGACACTCCACATGGACTTGAAATGAAATAGGGTAAGGAAATTGAGGCTGAACATAAGTGGTCTCAATTAGTAGTTCATTTACCTGTTCTAAATCCCTCCAGGAATTCTCAAGCACACACTAGTTTTCTTCTAATTTTTTTCTTTTTTATTTTTCATAACGTAATTCTTTGTCTTTGATCTCAATTGTTTCTTCAAATATTCATGTACATCTCCACTATGCTTGATCGGTTCTTTTATTGTTTCAATTTGTTCCTTTAGCTCAAGATTTTCTTTCCTTGGTTTCTTCAAAACATCAAAAGCGCTATTAATCCACCTTCCTAGTCAACACCAAGACTGAATTCATCTTTAGAATTTGGAATTCCTTTAGAGAAATTGGGTTTATTAGGCATTGATGTGGTTTGTATGAATTCATCCATAGAGTGTTTGTTATCAAAAAATTCTTACATCTTGAAGATTTCTTTTGAGATTTCTAATTTTTTATTTTCCTCATATTTTGGAGATGGAAAATAAATTCCATTGTACACCCATTCCTTCTCTGTGTTGCATATACTTGCAAGAGCTATTTTAGTTGAATGTTTTCCCTCTAGCACATTTTTATCCCAAATTAGGGCCATGAATAATACATCTCTTGTGTTGTCACTCTCTTATTCATTTGAAGCACTATTTTCATATTTGTATAGGTTTTTATTTTGTTTCTAGATTTTCTTCTTAATGTTTGCATATTTGTTCTATTGATGTTTGCCTCTACTTTCTAGATATTATGATTCTTCCTCACTTTTATTATCATTATTTTCATATGTGCATTTAGAATCAAAATGTCCAATTCTACAACACTTAAAACACTTAAAAGGTAGTTTCCCCTTGTACTTGCCTTATCCTCTCTTCAGTCTCCTCATGAAGTTGGCTTCTTCTTCATCTGGTTGATCATTGAAATTTATCCATTCACTTATCTTGGATTTTGGATTCCATGTTGCTTTGAATGAAACTTCTTTCCTACTCGGGTTTTGCTCTCATTTTGTATGTTGTGACTATTCCATATAATCCATCCTTAGTTAGGTTGTCCAAATCACTTCTATCTTCTAGAAATGACATGAATTTTGGATTGAATTCTGTGGGTAGATTTCTCATGATATTTTGCACAGCATAATTATTTTTTATAGTATCTCCAATCCCAGTTATGGAATTCACTATTTCATCCACTCTCAGGAAGTACGAGGAAACATTTTCTTCCTCCTTCATTTTAAGTGTTATAAACTATGCAAGTAGTCTTTGCAGTTTGGGATTCCTAAATTTATCATATACCTCATATATACTTCATTATTTATCCCATATTTCCTTCCTTGTGTTGCATTGCATGACTTTAGTGAACTCAACATCTGCTAATCTGCATAAAATAGCATTCTTCACTCATGCATTCCATTCATATTGTTTTCTATTTTTTGGATCATTAGTCGTCATTCTAGAGGCTGAAATATCACAATTATCTTATGAATCATTTACCAGTTTCATACATCCACATCCATCATCTACCAATTTCTGAATGTCCATTCCAAGTGATTGCAGATAGAATTCCATTCTGATTTTCCAGAAGGTATAGTTTGAACCATCAAATCTTGGATCCCTGTTGGTGGACAGAACTTCTTATTTACCCATATGTGTGCTAGATCAATCTTCTAGATATTAGTCGGTTTACTGAAGACACCCACTATGATACCAATTATTGGTATTTATTTATTACTAAGAGGGGGGTTGAATAATTAGTTTCACATATATGTACAATTTAACTTATACAGATTTTCGTATCTTTAAAAAACTTTACATCAATCACAGCAATAATCAGAACATCACACAAATACTTAAGAACAAATGTATATCTGTAAATATGTATGTATATTAATAGTTACATCAATGGGATATTACAGTCTCCATACATGATATCCCACTCATTTTAGATGTTAACTTGATCCAAAGAACAATTTTCATTTTGTTGGCACTACCCTACAACAACTTCAATCTGTGTAAGCTCTAACACAGAATCTCTAGGAACCAACCTGAACAGATATCATTCTGGTCGCACAAACTGTGACTTGTGGCTTCAAGCTTTGACCTGTGGAAGAATTGTGCTCTCCATTTGTGGAAGTTACAAGTTCCTTTTATTCTCCAACACCAACTAGAAGAAGGCTACAACCCTTGATTTTTATCTAAACCCATAGAAAGGATGTTGTTGCACCCTTATTGTATTTTCTATCTTTAACTGGAAGGAGTATACTACATCTTACTCCTTACCCTATCCATCCTCCCTGATTTAAAATGTTATTGTATAAGAAAAATGGGAAAAATACCCTTCTTCAATTTTCACAATTGCCTCAATCTTTTAATTTATGTCTATGTATCTTCGTCAGTGTATCTGCATCACATAGTTTCCTGAAATATGATGTCTTGAAACAACTCTAATCTATGTCTTCTATTCTTCTTCAAATTTTGCAACTACTACAATCCTTTATCTGCGTCTACGTATCTGTGTGAGACAATCTTCCTGAAATACGATGTGCAAAAAAAACCATAGTCTATGTCTTCTAAGTTGACTTATGTTATGTATCTTGTTAAGTTTTGTTAATTTCTTAGATGATATATTAAAAAACATTTCAATAGTAGGATCACTAAAAGAACAACAAGCACGGTAACACAAAGAACAAAAATATTTTTTTTGGGGAAACCACGAGGAAGAAAACCTTGCAAGAACTCCCCAATATAGAAATCAACCAGAGCACTTTAAAACCCAATACAAAAACTTCTCTCTTATTCTTGGTGCACTTGTTCTTCTCTCTCTTGAAAATTTTCTCAAGTGAGTGTGTACAAATGAAAGGGGGTTCCTCCGTATTTATATTTGTCTCTTGGCTTGACCTAGAACCTAGCAGGGCCAACTTGTCTAGCTGATAGGGCCGACTTGTCTAGTAAGAGACCAAAATTAATATTTATTATAATGACACTTGGGTACTATTGACCCGACTTACATCTGGAGGTTTACCTTAATTATTCCAATGACTCTTACATGAACAAAATCATCTCTTGAAAGAAGAATACAATCAATACATCTAGAATATGTTCTGAAGTGACAATACTTTAACCCTCCCTCTTAGCTAGGAAGGTATTCAACCAAGGTAGAAAATAATACAACAATTGTGTATATGACTAGTGAGTCTCTATATGGCATAGGAATATTTGTAACACTATCATACATATTCATCATTAATCTCAGCATGAGAATACTAGATCATCTTCTGTAATATCAGTATGTGGATACTGAATCATCTTTTGTCATATCAATTTATGAATACTGAATCTTGTTCTGCCACATCAATATCTGAATACTGGAACATCACCTGCAACATCAGTATATAAATACTGAAACATCATCTTGTAACATCAATATGTACATACTGAAACATCATCTACAAAATCAGTATGTAAATACTAAAATAAAAACAAAAAATTCATTAGCATGTTAGGTGCTAAAATAACATCATCAATAAATATATCATCATCAACATAGATATGTTGGAACATCACCATCAACATAAAATTTTGAAACAACATCATCATCTTCAGTATATAAATACTGAAACTATCTCATCAATCATCACAACAATCATCAGTATGAAAATATTGAACCTGTTACATCAGTATAAGATTACTAAAACTATCTCATCAACATCACAACAATGTCAGTATGAAAATACTAAACCTGCTAAATTAGTATAAGAATATTGAAACTACATCTTTCCCACTAACCATCTTGGAACGGTATATTGGCCAATTCTCTAGTAGATCCATCCGAGAATTTTGTCTAACTTACTCACCCTTTTGATTCAACAAGCCTAGTAAGACAGATGGATCTTCACGGGGACCAACAAGCCTTGTTCTGGATTACTAACCCTCTTGGGATAAATAGGTCTAGCCAAACATACTAATCCCCCTAATATCAACATGCCTCATCTAACTTACTAACCCTTTTGGTCCAACAAGCCTAGACAGACTTACCCTACTCTAGGCCGAGCTACCATTAATGCATCCTTCTACCATCTTCTTCACTCCCTCTTTTGAGGGAGGTCCTTTCGAACTATGACAAGCTTGTCTTGAAAGTATTCAAAATTTACATGAGACAGAGTCTTAGTCAACACATATGCCACTTGTTCCTTTGTAGGAACATACTTGATATTTACAACTCCCTTCTACACCATATCCTGGATGTAATGATATCTAACTTCGATATGTTTCGACTTGTCATGAAACACCAGGTTTTCTGACATCTTAATACAAATCTAATTATATCAAAAGGATATCAGTAACATCTATCTCTACATCAAATAATTCTCTCAACAGCTTGTGAAACCATACTTCTTTTCTACAAGCTGAGCATGCTGCAATGTATTTAGCTGATGTCATTCTAAGTGCAATATTGGACTGCATTCTACTGGACGATGATATCATGCATGATCCAAAACTAAAACAACATCCTAAAGTTCTCTTTCTATCTTTTGCACTTCCTACCCAATCTGAATCGGTAAATCCATGTAATCCGATCTCTCCATTTGATGCATATCTCAGACCATAACCTAAACTCCCCTTTAGATACCTCATCACATGTTTTTCTCCTACTAGGTGAATATGTTTGGTATTCACCATATATTGACTTAGAGTGTTTACAAAAAAACATATATCGGGTCTTGTATTGGTTAAGTACATTAGAGACCAATAATTTTTCTGTATAAGGTGGCATATACTGTTTCTGAAGTGTCATCATTCAATAGCTTCAAATTTGTTTTCATCGGAGTAGTCATAGACTTGCAATCTATCATCCCAAATATATTTAGGATTTATACTGCATATTTTCCTTGGTTTAGGAAAATCTTGTCTAGATACTACCATACTTCAAGACCTAGAAAATAGTGCATCATTCCAAGGTCTTTCATCTCAAATTCTGCAGCAAGCTTCTTCTTACGTTCATTGATGGGCTTATCTTTTCCTATTAACAAAAGGTCATCTACATACATTAGTACTATCATAAGTCCATCACCCTCAAATTTATAGTAGAGGTTGGAATCTTATTTACTCTTGGTAAATCCAAAACTCATTAGGAATCCTTCAATTTTTCAATACCATGCTCTAGGTGCTTGCTTTAACCCATACAATGCCTTATTGAGTTTACATACATGAGATTCTTGATCATCTGTCTCAAAACCTTGCGGTTGTTAGATATATGCTTCTTCTTCTATCAATTCATTTAGGAAAGTTGTCTTTACATCCATATAATGTAATTTCCACTTCATGTTGGATGTTAAGGCAAGGATAGTTCTAATTGAGGTGTACCTATCCACTCATGCAAAGGTCTCCTCATAGTCGACAACTTCCTTATGGGAGAATCCGCAACATATGAATCTTGCCTTGTATTTATTTATACTACCATCTGCTAAATGCTTTGTCTTGTAGATCAATTTCGAGGATATCACTTACTTGTCCTTTGGTCTTGGTATCATTTCCCATACATCATTCTTTATAATGGATTGGTATTCCTCGACCATAGCATCAACCCATTCCTTCTACTTTGTTGCTTCTTCAAAACATGTTGGCTCCTTATCAATGAGATAACAAATTAAATCCACATAACTAGGGTATGGATTTCACTTCTTTCTTTCTCTAATGGTTTCTTCTAGGACACCATGTCTTGTTTCTTCTTCAATTACTTCACGAGCCCAGGAATGCCTTCTCTTATGTGAGATCAATTCATTGGGAAATTCTTCAGGTCTCTGAGGTTCTGTTGTGCCATGATCCTCATGCATATGTTATTATTCTTTTTTTATGACTGGTTTATGACCTTCTATAGCTCTTAGGGATTTCCATGCTCCTCTTCATCTTCCTTGTCTTTCTTTGATTTTATGAAGGTTGTATCTTCGTCGAAGGTGACATCTCTTATTAGTTCAATTTGACGATATCCTAGGACATAGATTCGATCATATTTTGATTACTCATTATATCCTACAAACAATCCCTTCTTTCCTGAAGGGTCTAGATTTGATCTTTTCTCCTTGGAAATGTGTATGTACCAGACAACCAAATATCTTTAGATGACTGACTTCAAGATTATCCCCAGTAAACATCTCTTCTAGAGTCTTGTTTCTAAGGGTACTATGGGAGATTCTATTATGTACATATATTGTTGTTATGTATACTTCTTCCCATAGATACATAGGTAGATATTAATCATGGATCATATATTTTACAACTTCCATGATAGATATACTCTTTCTTTTATCTACACCATTTTGTTGCGGATTATGGGGAATGGTGAGCTCCCTCTTATTCCCATCTTCTTTGCAGTACTCATTGAATTCACTTGATGTGAACTATCCTCCATTATCCGATCTTAATATATTGATCCTCTTTTCAGAGAGGTTTCATACAAGTGCCTTAAAATCTTTGAACCTTTCAAACACTTCATCCTTCTTCTTCAAGAAATAGATACAAGTAAACATACCCGCTTAATAAATAAAGGAATAGTACATATCTATTTCTTGAAGAAGCATCTTAAACATACCCACTTAATAAAGGAAGCATAGTAAACATACCCGCTTAATAAAGGAAGCATAGTAAACATACCCGCTTAATAAAGGAAGCATAGTAAACATATCTATTTCTTGAAGAAGCATAGTAAACATAACTGCTTAATAAAGGAAGTAGTCATTAATAAAATAATCATAGTAAACATACCCACTTAATGAAGTATTTTGAATTGGACCACATATATTTGAATGAATAATACCTAAGACCTATTTATTTTGGTGTCACTGTTTAGATAAGGATTCTTAGTATTATTTCCTTGTGCACATCCTTTGCACACTCCTTCATAATCTATCTAAATCTCTGGTAAACCTGTCATAACCTTTCTCACAATTGGAAATGTTTTGTAATGTATATGAGCAATACATTTGTGCTATATCTCACATGGTATTATGGTACTAGTCATCAATGTTGAATCTACATGTCACTTTAATCTGTAGAGTCATCCTTCTTCAACTCCAATCACTATTGCATCATCTATATTTTTTCATTTTGTCTACATGAGGACTTCTTCATCCAAAAAATAAACTCTAAACCCTTTCTTATCTTAGGATGAGATAGAAACAAGGTTATTCTTTAATCCTGGGACATACATGACATACTTCATCTTCATGTAATTTCCAGAGTCCAACTTATAGGAGGATTATCCCATTCCTATGATGGGATATTGGTAATCATCTCAAAGCAATACATTTTTTGGGGACTCCTTTGGTAAAATACATGAGAGTGAGTCCTTGTAACATGTCATGTTCTTGGAGGAACCACTATCTACTAACTAGGTGTCATTTCCTAGTGAGACTGAACCTGTGAGTGCAAAGATCAAGACCTATTCTTCATAGGAATATTAATTTTGCTTAGCTATTTCCTCATCTTATTGATCATTGTCTTCAGCAGAATGGGCCTGAAATATTTTGTTCTTCTTATTGAATCGTTCTTCCTTCATGGGACAATTTATAGCAATGTTTCCCATCTTATGACAAGTGAAGCATTCATAATTTGAGAAGTCTTTCTTGGACTTCTTAAACCCTTGAGATTTTATAGGAGGATGGTCATAGATATTTATGTTATCCTTTCCTTTGGTGTGGACTACCAAATATTGATCCTCATTTTCAATTAGATTCCCCTCTCTAGTTGTTATTCTTTTTTCTTCTTGAACACAATCTTCCCATAACGGTTGGAACTTGGCCATTCTTCTTCTTGAAAAAATTCCTCAAATAAAGGGTTCACAATCTCTTGGAAGACCATTCAATGTGGTCATTACATTTTATGCTTCTTCCACCATATCACCAATAGCTTCCAACTGCTCCTTGATTTGAGCTACTCTCGTCAAGCATGATTGCATGGTTTCTTACTTTTGAGCCTTTACACTTTCAAGGTGATTCCTCAAGTTCATCTTTCTATTGATATTTATTCCTTCAAATAAGCTGGATAGAGCATCAAATATTTCCTTTAGTGTCCTCCTTGAGGATACTTGAGGAATAAAATTATCTTTGATGGATTCAACTATGGTCCTCTTAGCATTAATCATATCCTTCTTGTATTTTTCCTTAGCTTCGTATTCTTCTGGTTCTGGAAATTCCTCCTTTATAAATCCTTCTCAATCATTTTCTTCTAGGATGAGCATGATCTGATACTTCCATGCTCTGAGTTTTTCAACACCCTCAATATTCTCATCTATCTTGGTAATCGTTTCATATTTTAAAAGAATGAGAACTTCAAATGGAATTATAGGAATTAATACTTACTTGATGAATACATCTCCTATATGACCTTCTTCAGGATGACCTAGGGTTTGATGAAGAAAACCAAATTTTCCAATTATGATCTTTGGTACGGTTGAGTGATGGAAAATATGTGAATTCCTAGGGTGAGATAGACTATATCTTTCTTTTTCTGAGATTGATGATGGAGTCTCAGGAAAACTGAAGCCCTAGTTAGTCCCGGCAGCAGTGTTTGTTCCAAAACTAAAACTTCTTGGAATTTAGTTATGTTTTCACAAAAAGATGCACCCTTTTGGGGTGTGTTGATTGCGACCTCTTTTTTGGTTGATCTGTCAAGGGATTTGCTTGGAATGATAAACCCTAGTTGTGCAGTTTCTCCTGTCAAGGTGGATCTGATACCATGTTAAGTTTTCTTAATATATTAGATTATATATTAAAAAAAATTCAATAGTAGGATCACTGAAAGAAAAAAAAGAACAGTAAAACAAAGAACACAAATATTTTCCTTGGGGAAACCACAAGGGATAAAACCCCACAAAACTTCCTCAATATAGAACTCAACCAGAGCATTGTAAAACCCAAGACCGGTTCTTTTCTCTTCTTCCTAGCACACTTGTTCTTCTCTCTCTTAGAAACTTATTTGAGTGAGAGTGTACAAATGAATGGGGGCTCACTATTTATATTTTTCTCTTGACTTGACCTAGAACCTAGCAAGGCCGACTTGTCTAGTTATACACAAAAAATAATATTTATTATAATGACACTTGGGTACTATTGACCCAACTTACATCCGAAGGTTTACATTGATTCTTTCAATGACCTTACATGACCAAACTCATCTCCTGAAAGACAAATACAATCAATACATCTAGAATATATTCCGAATTTAAAATAATTTAACATGTCTAAATAGAAATTTCATCCTAGTGACACTTGATTTTCCGTGATCTTCTATTTTACAAAGCAAGAATTTCACACATCCAAACTACGGGTATCCTTTCTTCCATTGATTTTATTTATTGGTCATGTTTGGTTGAACTCCACATTGCGTCTTTGATTCATAAAATATTTTCCATGGTCAACAAGCCATTGATACCCCAAAAAACTCTAAATCTACTTACTTAACCACATCCATAGTTAGATATTCATTTTTCACAAGGTGCTTACTTCACCACATCCATCCCTTCCTTATTTATAATCTTCTTGACTCAATATATGTGTCCACTTAGTGAAGTCATTTTACTTCGGATATCATCCCATTGAATTGTGTCTTTGGCAAGTTATTATCTGTGTTAGTAGGACATTTTTGCAATTCATATTTGTATTTTAAGACGCACATATGCCAACACTCTTATGGGACTTTCGCACACATCGATTTCCTTACAAATATTTTTTCCTACTTCTCTTTGGGAATTTTACACACGATTTTATTTCTCTTTATTCATAAGTCTCACAATTAGTATTTGTGCATTTGTGTTATTTTCAATTATTCTTCTATGTGCATGGCTATGTGGGAAATTGCGACCAATGTCATAGCAATATCATTAATTCCATTTGGTTCATAGGATCTTTAGTGCTATTACCCTTTGATTTATAGTCCATCTGATTTGTGATCCTTTAAAATCAATGACAATGGATCCACCTGATTTGTGATCCGTTGACATATTTTATTTCTTATTCATCTCTGTGATCCTTTGACAACTTGATCCTTTGACATCAATGACAATACATATTCAACAACTTATTCAACAAAATTATTCTGAAAGCACCATCCCATAGGAGGATGATTAATTCATCTAAATATAGCCTTAGTTTTGGAAAAAATTCTTTGGTGAAGAAAATATTAGTTTTCCAAAAAAAACACTCAGACTGTTTTGTACCTAAAACTAGCCTAAATGGATTTAGTAAAATGCCCACCATTTCTCATCAATGAGGGATAAATTATTCTGAAAACATAAGCTTGCATGTGGATGATTTATTCACTTTAACATTCACTTCTTTTTTTAAATAATTGTTTGGTCAAGAAAATATTGACTACCCAAAACATCCACTCATCTCGTTTTGTACTCTACCAAAAAATTCCTGCGAAAAGAAAAATTTCGCTAAGTATTGAAAAACTAGCTTAAATGGCCTTATGAAAATGCTCGCAATTTCTCACCCATGAGGGATAGAAGTTTTATGAAAGAACCAAATTGCAGGTGGATGATTTATGCACTTGACCATTGGCTTGTAAGGGTCAGTTTTTAAAAAAGTTACATGGTCAAGAAAATATTGGCCTGCTAAAACAACCACTCAACCTGTTTTGCAACTAAACTAGCCTAAATGGCCTTAGGAAAATGCTCACCATTTCTCACCTATGAGGGATAAAGAATTTATGAGAGAATCATTTTGTAGGTGGATGATTTATTCAATTGACATTGAATCAATTTTTAAAATAAGTCTTTGTTCAAGGAGATATTTTCCCTACAAAACAACGATTCACCTTGTTTTTCACCCTGACAGAAACATGCTCACCATTGGAAAATTTGGTTTAGTATTGAAAAAATGGATTAAGTAGCCTTGGTAAAATGCCCACCATTTCTCACCGATGAGGGATAAAAAAAATGAAAGAATTAGCTTGTAGGTGGATGATTTATGAACTTGACCATTGGCTCAATTTTGAAAAAAATTATGTGATCAAGAAAATATTGTCCTGCTAGAATAGCCACTCAGCCTGTTTTGCATCTAAAATAGGCCTAAATGGCCTTAGGAAAATTCCCACCATTTCTTACCTGTGAGGGATATAAAAATTATGAGAGCATTAGTTTGTAGGTGAATGAATTATTCACTTTTCCATCGACTCATTTTTGAAAACAAGTCTTTGGTCAACGAGATATTTTCCTTCCAAAACAACCATTCAACCAGTTTTGCACCCTGGCAAAAAAATGCTTGCTATTGGAAAATTTGATTTAAAAAGGGCTTAAGTAGCCTTGCTAAAATTCCCACCATTTCTCACATGTGAGGGATAATTGTTTTATGAAAGCATAATCTTGTAGGTGGATGGTTTTTGCACTTACCCATTGCCTCATTTTTTTAAAAACTTCTATGGTCCATAAAATATTGGCCTACCAAAATAGCCACTCATCTTGTTCTGCACCTAAAAATGGCCTAAATGGCCTTACGAAAATGCCCGCAATTTCTCACCTGTGAGGGATAAAAAAATTCTTAGAGCATCAGTTTGTAGGTGGATGATTTATTCACTTGAATATTGACTCATTTTTTAAAACAAGTCTCTAGTCAATGAGATATTTACCTACCAAAAATACCATTTAGTTTGTTTTTCACCCTTCCTTAAAAATGCTTGACATTGGAAAAATTGGTTAAGTATTGAAAAAATGGCATAACTATCCTTGGGAAAATTGCCACCATTTCTCACCTATGAGGGATAAAAAAATTCTAAAAGCATCATCTTGCAGGAGGATGATTTATACACTTAACCATTGGCTCATTTTTCAAATAACGTCTATGGTCAAGAAAATATTGGCTTGCCAAAATAATCACTTAATCTGTTTTGCACCTAAGACTAACCTAAATGGACTTAGGAAAATCTGTGCCATTTCTCACCTGTGAGAGATAAAAATAAATAAAAGAGCATTAGTGTGTAGGGGGGTGATTTATTCACTGGAGCATTGACTCATTTTTTTTAGATTGGTCAAAGAGATATTTTTACTCGAAAACATCCATTCAGTGTATTTTCACCCTGACAGAAAAATGCTCGCCATTGGAAAAATTAGTTAAGTATTGAAAAAAGGGCTTCAGTAGCCTTGGTAAATAGCTCACCATTTCTCACCTATGAGGGATAAAAAAAAAATCAATGCATCATATTGTAGGTGGATTATTTATGAACTTGACCATAGGATTAGCCTTTAAAAGAAACTCCATTTTCAAGAAAATATTGTCCTTCCAAAACAACCACTCAGCGGAAATTTGCACCTAAAACTTGTAAAATTTGGATTACACAACATCACAATAGAAGTTCTTAGACATGCTCATATCCAATCCTATATTGAGATTCAAAAGAGAATGATTCATTTATAATTTTCCAAGGAGAGAGACAGGAAAATAGAATAAATATGAAACAAATATTAAGTAGAACACAAAGGTAAAACACTCAATTGGATTGATCTTCCATTGTGCTTATTGAGAAAAAAACCAATACAATATATAGGAATTATTACATGCAATACCTTGATAAAATACCATGGTTCCAACAAACCGTATCAGTATCTCACATTAATCATGGATTATATTGACTAATTTTCATAATCTATGACATTGTGCCATGTGTAAATCCAAGTAGTGGCCATAATGAGGTGAAATGAACCTATATGGACCATGAAGTGGTTATTCTAGTAAAAAAGTGTGAAAGTAACCATCATGAGGGTGCTAGAGGTAGGTTAGTGTCTTGGTTTCGGACCATTAATGAGCAAATTAACCAAATCATCAAGAGGGCGCACCCAGCCTCCTCAAAATAGGGAAATGAAATAACTACCCCATAAATGTAGCATATAGGGGCGCATTGACTCCATAAAACAAAAAAAAGAGTGGGTAAGTGGACAAAGAATATTGTATGTCGTAACCACTAGTCTAAGTGGGTCAAATCTGGACAAACTAGGATCCAAGGCACTAGACTAGGAACTAGAACCATTTTCACATGGAACAGCTTACACTAACCACCTAGAACCTTATTTAATATTATTAACCAAGGTCTATATGGTAAAAATGTTCCAACACCCCCCCCCCCTTAAGCCAAAAAGGTTGTGAACAATTATTGAGGGCCCAAGCAACAAGGCTTATGGTCACCCTTTACACTATTAATCCATATGAACTAAGGAAAGAGGAAAAAACACATGGGGAAAATCCTCCCTAAAAACTGGACATGAAAGAGAAAACGAAAACTGTATGCACTTCAAAGTAAATGAGTATGTCTGGAGGAATATTCTTCTTGGGAAGAAGTGGAATGTGCTCAACAAACTCAGGAATGTGTACAGTTTCATGATGAATATTGGGACCATGTAGAACAACTAAAATGAACTGATAGGAGAGCGATGGCTTCTCTTCATAGTTGAACTTTGAACCAACCAAGGTGCCATGTCCAAAAGAGGCTTTAAGTGCTTGACGATAAGTGACCCCAAGCGAATCATAAGGCTCTTGAAGCATCAAATTCGAAATAAGGTTGTAATAAGTTCAAAGAATGTGGAAAAAGAGTCCCATATGTTCCATTGTGATGGATAAGTATTCTCCATCTTTAAATGAACGTGAAGCAATTCTACTAGTCATTGTGTAGGAATACATAGGAAACAAAAGAGTATGAAGCAATTAGATATCTTCACTTGACTTCCAAACTTATCCATGACCATGTTTCAAACCAATACTCTCAGGTGAAGAAAACCCATCTTCCAGAGAAGTATCACTATTATCACCAACTAGAAACCCATCTTCATCATTCATAATAGAAGACATCGAGGAGAAAAACATGGAATGGAGAGATAACCCTTCAACAATATTAATTGCAACAACTCGTATGTTATCTTCATCAAAAATAGATTCTTGGTAAAGAGAGGAAGCCATAGAGGAATAGACTTGAGTTGGATCATTTATTGAATCTCTATCTACTTATTCTTCTTCATTTTGAACAACTTCATAAGAAATCAAAACCATGAAGGTATTGTAGGAACCTGCAAACAAAACTTTTAAATCTATTTTGGAATAAATACTAAAACCCCATAGGAACTGATAAAATGTAAAATTTGGATTGCACAACATCACAACAGAATTTTTGATTCAAGTGCATATCCAATCCTAGATCTAGATTCAATAGAACATGCTTCATTTATAATTTACTAGGGAGAAAGACAGGAAAATAGAATAAATATCAAGCAAATATTAAGTATAACACAAGAGTAATGTTGAAATATTGTAACTTCAAAGGATATTCTAAATGTATTTTACTGATGTAACCCAATGGAGATGTTATTATTCCTCTAGGGGGGTGTTACTATTGTATTTGGTCATCGTAGAATCATGAGGTAAATCCTCTAGTGTAAGTCAGGTCATTAATTCCCTAATGAATAATATAATATATTGTTTTGAGTCTTCCTAGGTGAAGTTGACCCAGACAGTTTATTGGGGCCAACTTGTCTAGGGTAAAAGTGAGTTGGCTCAATGTGTATAAATAGGAGGGATGCGATTCTTATTTGAACACAGACTCACTCACTTGAGTAGCACATATGAGAGAGACAGAGATAGAAGAAAAGGAGGATAATACCTATTTTTGGGGTTATATCTTATACATATTATATAGAGGAAGTTTTGGCTAGGTTTTCTTCCCCTTGAGGGTTTCCCATGATACATATTGTGTCTATCTTGTGATTGTGTTTCTTTTAGTGATTCTACATATGCTACTATTGTGAATTTGACTTGAACACTAATTATATCTAGCCTATCATGTGAAATATTAACATTCTATCATAGCTATCCTGAATAGGACAACTTTCACAAGGTGAAATTCTCTCTCCTCCCTCTCCAGAAGAAATTACGATTTCTGTAAAAGTTGGACTTTTGAAGATCTTCTTGTATAGAAATTTCTGCCTCCCTGTAGTGCATATATTGATCCCAACATAAAAAAATTTGGGTGGTTAAATATCCTGGAAATACAAACCCTAGTTTGGCCCTAAACTAGAAAACTGTAGAAAACAAGAACCAGAAATTCTGCATTGCTGCAACCTCGCAAGTAGGATTTGAAGGGTGAATATTTGGGATCTCCAAAAATTAGTTGGACCAACCAACTCACCTCAATAAATTGCATCTACTGTTAACTTCGTAAGCATCCTATTTTGATAAAATTCCTTTTTTCAGTGACCCACTGGAAAAGATGGCCCCAAGCAGTAAGCTTGAGGACAAATTGGAAGGCATAGAAAACTTCCTGGTTTGGAAGTATAGGATTGGTATCATTGTGAAAGAGAATGGTCTTGAGAAGTACATCAAGGCTGAGATTGCAAAACCTAAAGAATATGAATCTAAGGAGAAGCATGAACAATACCTAATCAAGGAAATGATGATCATTATTGATTCTATTAAGGATCACTTGATCCCTCAAGTGTCATCTAAGAAGACACCAAAGCAAATGTATGATGCAATTTCCAGAATGTATGAGGGAAGGACCACTAATAGAAATATGAATATGAGATTTCAACTTAAGGGAACAAAGATGAGAAAATGAAAGTCTATTCAAGATTACTTCACAAGGGTCTCTCAATTCATAAAACCATAAGTAATATTGGAGACACCCTTGATGAGGATGAAATAGTAATGACTACTCTCAATGGTCCCACTAGACCTTTGGACTCATTCATATAGACTCTATGTTCCAGAAAAGAGAGTATGAAGTTTGACATAGCATGTGAAGATTGCATACAAGAATAAGCTAGATCTCCCAATAGAGAAGCTCTATGCATAGAAGATGATCAGGATCTAGCCGCCCATACTAAAGGAAGAAAAAAATCAAACTTCAAGAAGAGTAATCATAAGTCTTCAAAGAAGAAGTTTCACATTAAGAAGAAGGATTACTCAAAGTATCAATGTTACAACTAAAATAATATCGAAAATATTGCTAGATAATGTCCATCACCAAAGAAGAACAACAACAAAAAGAGACATCATCCTCATCTAGCTAAATATGAGGATGAAGAAGAAGAAAGACCTCAAAATAAAACTAGCGCTAAATATGTAGAAGAATATGTGTTATTCTATGTACTCTATGGGTCTGTAACACCTGGAGAAGATACATGGCTTATTTATAGTGGTTCCTCAAAGAAAAGAATGGGGAAGAAGAAAACTTTGTCAATACTTGAAGAGAATAAATCTCCCCAGAAGGTATCATTGGGAGATGTATCAATGTATTTGTAACTTCGAAATGTATTCACTTGTATATTTTATATATTGTATTTCATTGGTCCCCGATGTTCCTATAGGGAGAATCTTTAATGTAACTAAGTCATGTAAATTCATAGAGGTTAACCCTCCTACTTGATCGGGGGGAAAAATCCCCACAGTTGTGGGGTACTAGGGTTATCAAACTCTCCTAGAGAAGTTGGCCCTGGTAAGTGATTGTCAAGTCGTAAACTAGTATAAATAGAGAGTGAGACTCCCTATTTCAAACACATTCTCACCCAACTATAGCGCATAGGTGAGAGAGAAGAAGCTCGCTCAAGTGAGAGAGAAAAGCTATTGGACATCATCTTTTTGTCTTTGGGTTTTACTACTGCCATTGGTGCTCATTCTATCTTTGAGGAAGTTGCGGGGTTTTCTCCTTTATGATTTCCTCAAGGAAAATTTTTGTGTCTATTGTCTCTTGTGATTGATTGGTGTGCATGTTATTCTCTTAGATAATATCCTAAGATCATATTGCTTAAATGATAAAAATCTAACATGGTATCAGAGCTAACCTAAGAAGAATACATTTTGCAGCTACAGAAGCTAGGGCTTATTAATTTTTGGGTCTCTCTCCACAATCCATCATCAAAACGAGGCTAGGTTAAATCTCCATTGAAGGGCGCATCTTTTTGTCGAAGAAGAATCTAATTTTGAGCACTTTCAGTTTTTGAGTTGCCACTACAGTGGGAAATTAGGGATTTTCACTAAAGAGGAATTTTTGAGTGAGCCCAGCACAGAATTTCTCTCCTCAAAATCAAATTTTAGATATCAAGATCAAATTTTTTAGTTGAGTAGAACTACAAGAAAGTCAAAACCTAATTTTCCCTGAAACCAAAAAATTAGCACTATATAAGATCAGCTCCAGATCCAATTACCAGCTTCTCAAATTGGTAAGATCTAAATATTTTGTTTTTTCATTTGAGGTTCTTAGTTAAGATGTCTCATCACACCAAGCTTGATGAAAATATTGAGGGGGCTGATAACTTCTAAGCATGGAAGTATAATGTCTCACTAGTTCTTGAAGAAAATGAATTGGACTCATACATCAATGGAGAGGTTCCAGTTCCAAAGGGAGATGAGGCTAAGGCCTTACATAAGAAGAACTTGATAAAGATTAAGAGGATTATTGGTTATTCAAACAAGGACCACCTCATACCATAGGTGTCCTCCCTAAAGACACCTAAATAGATGTTTAATGCCTTGACCAAACTATTTGAAGGGAAGAACATAAATCGGAAGATGAATTTGAGAAATGAATTGAAGAATGTGAAGATATAGAATGCAAATACCATACAGTCATACTTTACAAGGGTCTCCTAGATCAAAGAACAACTTGAAGCAGTAGATGAAGAAGTGGAGAATGCAAAGATTGTGATGACCACCTTGAATGGTCTCCCTAGGTCATGGGTGATCCAGGAGGATATTGGTGGCCACCCATATATTCCACTTGGACCCCACCATTGTTTCTTTCAGTTTTCTAGTTTCCTTAATTGTAGCACAATTTACTATTTTTGGCAGTTTTCGGGTCCTAAACTTCCAGAGCCGTTTTGAGGACCTAAACGATGTTTTTTTGGCATCGAATGGTCGAGAAAATATGAGTCCGTTTCATACTTGATATTTGTCATATAAGGATGTATTCCTTGAAGAGATATTTCTAATGATGTATCATGTGCGTCAAACAGAGGTAGTATGCCAAAGTTACGACCCCGGGAAATTGATGTACCAAGTTACCCAATGGGGCCCACATTCTGGTGTTTCACCTACTAGGGTTAGGTTTTTGGATGTATAAGATTTCCATTGTTTCTCAATAATATATAGGTCTTCGAGCCTCATTGTAACATAGAGTTCAAAGGCATGTAGCCGCCACATCTCTTCTCAGAGATAAGCTACTAGCACTCTATCTAGTTTATTTCCATTCTGTATGTAAACAAGTTTCAGTTATTTGATTAATGAAATGAAGTTTTATTTTCGCTTCATATTTGTTTCTATGGTTATTTGTGTATTATGTTTCTTTCTTGCATAAATCCGGATCATCGGGACTCCTTCATTAAAGGGATTTGTGCTAGAAGAAAGCTGCGGTCACCTTCAGTAGACTGTGGGAGGAATGCTCACAAGAAGAAGCTCGAATAGTATCCCAAGAAGAAAAGATGGGAAGTGAATATCAATCTCTCATAGTACACTCCAATAAAAGTAGAAGGTACTATCATCATCCCAAGGTAAGCATTCTCACCAGAAAGATAACCCCAGAATATCTAACAGAGATATATCTAAACTCAGATGTTTTACTTGTGATGAGAGAGGACATTATGCCATAGATTGTCCTATAAATAAGAGTAACTCTTAGAAGAATAAGGGAAATAAGAGAATACATCATGCTCACACTGTAGAGGATGATGAACCTTCCATAAAGAGAATCTTGAACAAGAAAGTGATGGAGAATATGTTCTGATTGCTACCCTCACAGGAACTGTCACACATGGAAGCAATGATTGTCTTATAGTGTTATATTTTTATCATTTAAGCAATATGATATGAGGATCTTATCTGAGAGAATAACATGCACATCAATAAACACAAGAGACAAGAGACACAAAGAATTTTCCTCAAGGAAACCATAAAGGAGAAACTCCGCAACTTCCTTAGAGATAGAATGAGCACCAATGGCAGCAATAAAACTCAAAGACAGAAAAGATGATCTCCATAGTTCTCTCTCTCTCACTTGAGAGAGATTCTCCTCTCTCACTCATGCGCCCCAGTGAGTGAGTGTGTGTGTGATAAATAGCGAGGCTTACTCTCTATTTATATTCTTTCATTCACTTAATGTCCACTCTAACAAGTTGGCCCCACTTAACAATTACTTACCAGGGCTGACATCTCTATGAGAGTCTAATAACCCTAGTGCCCCACAACTATGGGGACTTTTCCCTCTGATCAACAAGGAGGGTTAACCTTGACTCAATTGTGGGGACTATTGCCCTGAATTACAATGGAGGGTTAACCTCAATGACTTTACATGACTTGTTTACATTATTGAATCTCTCGATTGGAACATCAGGGCATGACATGACTCAATTACATTATAGATACTTCTCGGAATAAACATCGGGGTACAATACATGAGATATACAAGTGAATACATTCTGAAGTTAAAAATACATCAACATATAGATAGTGGGGCTTACAGGCATATGATGGGATTTAAACAATCCTTTGTGAAACTGTCCGAACATGAGTCACCTCACAAGGTGAAACTTGAGGATGACTACCAGTATCCAATAAAATGTAGTGATGAATCCTCCTATAATCTAGACTCTGGAAAGTCTATGAATATGAAGGATGTCTTGTTTGTACCAAGACTAAAGAAGAATCTCCTCTACATATCTACATTGGATGCAAAAGGAATAAGGGTTGCATTTGTAGATGGCCAAGTCCGTATGTGGCCAAAGGGAAAGACTATAGATGATGCAGTAGTGATTGGAGAGCAAGAGGGAGGATTATACAAGATAAAGGGTCAACTAGAACAATCCTTGGTCCATGACTCAATAGAGCCAAATGAACTTTGGCATAGAAGGCTTGCACATGTGCACTATAGGGAACTACCACTTGCAAGCAAAGTTGTTGAAGGTATTCCAGAAATAAAGGAAAAGCATGAAGGTGTCTGTAAAGGATGTGTGAAAGGAAAGAACACAAAGAAAAAGGGAAAAGGAATCTTGGAAATCATCCACTCCAATATATGCAATCTGATGTCATCCAATTCATTGAGTGGGTATGTATACTATGTTTCTTTCATTGATGATTTTTCTAGGAAGACATGGATATACTTCTTAAAAAAAGAAGATTAAGTATTCAACAAATTCAAATAATTCAAAGCCTTGATCGAGAACCACACAGAAATGTTCGATCACACAATGGCAAAAAATTCACATCAAATGAATTCAAAGAATTATGCAAAGATTCGGGGATTAAGAGGGAGTTGTCCACTCCATATAATCCACAACAAAATGGGGTTGCAGAAAGGAAGAATAGAATGATCATGGAAGCTACAAGGTAAATGGTTCATGATCAAGATCTTCCCATGCATCTATGGGCAGAAGCAGTCAAGACAGTTGTGTATGTACAGAATCATACTCCACACAGAGTACTCAAGAACAAGACACTTGAAGAAGTCTTTTTCGGTAAGAAACCAGAAGTCAGCCATATTAGAATATTTGGTTGTCCAGTGTACTTACACATTCCAAAAGAAAAGAGGATGAAGTTAGATCCTTCAAGGAAGAAGGGTATATTTTTGGGATATAGTGAAAGCTTGAAGGCTTACAGAATATACTTCCCAGGATTCAAGAATATCGACATTAGTAGAGACGTAACTTTCGAGAAAGGCTTGGCTTACAACAAATCCAGAAAGAAACTTGTTGAAGACCCTGAAGAAGAAGAAGCACCCAAAATTCAAGACACAACTATGAACCATGCAAATCAAGATGAAGATCGAGAAATAGAAGAACCCCATGAACCTATAGATCTACCCCAAGAGAAGAATCCTCACAAGAGGAAACCTGCATGGGTACGAGAATCTATCCATGGTACAGAAAGATATGGAGCTCTAGAAGAAATGCACAGAGATATGAAAAGAACTAGGTCCTACTCCGATTATGTATCCCTATTATGTGACATCATTGATAAAGAACCTTCCAACTATGAAGAAGCGACAGAGAAGAAAGAATGGAAGGATGCTATGATCAAGCCTGTATCAGTCGATCATGAAGAATGATGTCTGGGATGTTGTCCCAAGACCAAGGGAAATTCTGTTGTCAATTCCAAGTGGATCTACAAGATCAAGCATGCTGCAGATGGAAGCATAGAGAAATATAAAGCAAGATTTGTGTTGATGTATTTGTAACTTTAGAATATATTCACTTGTATATCTTATGTCTTGTACCCCGATGTTTATTCTTGGAAGTTTCTATAATGTATTTGATTCATGTCATGCCCCGATGTTCCTATCGGGAGGTTCTATAATGTAAACAAGTCATGTTAAGTCATTGTGGGTAATCCTCCTATTATTAAAGGGTTAAAGTCCCCGCAGTTTCGGGCCACTGGGGTTATTATACTCTCCTAGAGAAGTCAGCCCTAGTGAGTCATTGTCAAGTCAGGAATTAGTATAAATAGAGAGTGAGCCTCTCTATTTAACACACACTCAGCTGTAGCTCATAGCGAAGGAAGAAGAAGTTGCTGGGGCTAGAAAGAAAGAGGCTACTGCTGTCGAGATATCATCTTACTATTTTTGGGGATTTTCTATTTGGTGCCGATTCTATCTCTGAGGAAGTTGCAGGGTTTTCTCCTTTATGGTTTCCTCAAGGAAAATATTTGTGTTCATTTTCTTATGTGTTTGATTGTTGTGCTTGTTATTCTCTCAATTATGATCCTAAGTTAATACTAGCTTAAATGATAAAAATCTAACATGGTATCAGAGCTAACCTGAGAAGAAGACATTGTGCAACTGCAAAAACTAGGGCTTCCTACTTTTTGGATCTCTCCCCATATATTTTTAGCAAAATAAGGTTGGACTAACTCTCCTCCCCAGGGCTCATCTTTCTATCGAAGCAGAAACTGATTCTCAGCATTTTCAATTTTTGACTCGACACTAGAGCCGAAAATTAGGGCTTTCCATAAAAGTGGAATTTTTGAGTGAGCCCAGGCCTGGATTGTTATCATCCTCAAAATTGAAGTTTAGAGATCAAGATCAAACCATTTAGTTGGATATAACTCTGGAATATCCAAACCCTAATCTGCTCCTAAACCAACACTGCAGAAATTCAACTCCAAATCTAGATCCGACATCTTGACTTGGCAAGATCTAAATCTTTTGTATTTCCATTTGAGGTTCTCAGTTAAGATGTCTCATCATACCAATCTTGATGAAAAGCTTGAGGGAGCTGATAACTTCCGAGCCTATAAGTATAGGATCTCCCTAGTCCTGGAAGAAAATGAGTTGGACTCCTACATCAATGAGGAGATTCAAGTTCTAGAGGGAGATGAGGCTAAGGCCTTACACAAGAATAATTTGGTTATGGTTAAGAGGATTATTGCTGATTCAATCAAGGATCACCTCATACCACAAGTGTCCTCCCTAAAGACACATAAAGCTATGTTTGATGCCCTAACCAAATTGTTTGAAAGAAAGAACATAAAACAGAAGATGACCTTGAGGAACCAATTGAAAAATGTGAATATTTAGAATGCAGAGACCATACAGTCATACTTCACTAGGGTCTCCCATATCAAAGAACAATTTGAAGCAGTAGATGAAGAAGTGGAGAATTCAGGTATTGTAATGACCACCTTGAATGGTCTCCCTAGGACATGGGACTCTTTCATTCAAGGGATCCGTGCTAGAAAGAAGTTAGTCAAGTTCATCAGACAATGGGAAGAATTCTCTCAAGAAGAAGCTCAAATAGCAGCTTGAGAATAAAAGATGGGAAGTGAAGATCAAGCTCTCACAGTACAATCCAAGAAAACCAGATCTAGCCACCACAGAGGTAAGTACTCTCATCAAAGAAATAACTTTAGAAATCCTAGAGATAAGTCTAAGTTTATTTGATATACATGTGATGAAAGAGGACACTTTGCTAAATATTGTCCTAGAAACAAAAGTAGATCTCACAGGAAGAAGGGAAACAAGAGAAGACATCATGCCCATGCTACAGAGGATGATGAACCTTCCACAAAGAGAAACAGACAAGACAGTGATGATTCTTCAAGTGATGAAGAATATGTTTTGATTTCCGCTCTCATGGGAACTATCACACATGGCAGAAATGATTGGCTTATAGACAGTGGTGCTTCCAAACAATTGACAGGATTCAAGGAATCCTTTGTGAAATTATCTTAACATGAATCACCTCACAAGGTGAAACTCGGAGATGACTACTAGTATCCAATAAAAGGTAGTGGTGAATCCTCATACAAGCTAGACTCTGGAAAGTCTATCAAGATGAAAGATGTATTGTTTGTACCAAGAGTAAAGAAGAACATCCTCTCCATATCTGCATTAGATGCAAAAGGAATGAGGGTTGCATTTGTAGATGGCCAAGTCCTCATGTGGCCAAAGGGAAAGTCTTTCGATGATGCAGTAGTTATTGGGGAACAAGGAGGACTATACAAATTGAAGGGACAACCAGAACAAGCTTTGGTTCATGACTCGGTAGAACCAAATGAGCTTTGGCATAGAAGGCTTGCACATGTGCATTACAGAGCACTACCACTTGCAAGCAAATTTGTTGAAGGTCTCCCAGAAATGCAAACAAAACATGAAAGTGTATGCAAAGGATGTGCAAAAGGGAAGAACACAAAGAAGACATTTCCAAGTAGCAAGAGCAAGGAAAAAGGAATCTTGGAAATCATCCACTCCAATGTATGTGATCCAATGTCATCCAGTTCACTAAGAGGGCATGTATACTATGTTTCTTTAATTGATGATTTTTATAGAAAGGCATGGATATACTTTATGAAGAACAAATATGAAGTATTCAGCAAGTTCAAGGAATTCAAAGCCTTGATCGAGAATCACATAGAAAAGAAGATCAAGACCTTTCCATCAGATAATGGCAGAGAATTCACATCAAATGAATTCAAAGAGCTATGCAAAGACTCAAGGATTAAGAGGGAGTTATCCACTCCATATAATCCACAACAAAATGGGATTGCAGAAAGAAAGAATAGAATGATCATGGAAGCAGCAAGGGCCATGCTTCAACCAAGATTTTCCCATGCATCTATGGGCAGAAGCTGCCAAAACAATGGTGTATGTACATAACCATACTCCACACAGAGTACTCGAGAACAAGACTTCTAAAGGAATCTTCTCCGGCAAGAAACTAGAAGTCAGCCCTCTTAGAATATTCGGTTGTCATGTATACATACACATTCTGAAAGAAAAGAGCACGAAGTTAGATCCTTCAGGAAAGAAGGGTATATTTGTGGGATACTCTGAAAGCTCAAAGGCTTACAAGATATACTTCCCAGGGTTCAAGAAGATTGACATTAGCAGAGATGTAACATTTGACGAATATTCATCCTACATCAAATCCAAGAAGAGACCAGCTGAAGAACCTAAATAAATAAGAGCACCCAAAATTCATGATATGACCATGAACGAAGAAATTCAAGAAGAAGATCGAGAATTAGAAGAACCTCAAGAACCTGTAGATCCACCTCAAGAGAATAATCCTCATAAGAGGAAACTTACTTGGGTACGTGAAATTATCCAAGGTGCAGAAAGATATGGAGCTTCAGAAGAAACACATAGAGGAAGAAAGAGAACTAGGTCCTACTCCAGTTATGTAGCCTTGCTATGTGACATTATTGATAAAGATCCTTCCAACTATGAAGAAGTGGTAGAAAGGAAAGAATGGAAGGAGGCTATGATCGAAGAGTATCAATCGATCATGAAGAATGATGTTTGGGATGTTGTCCCAAGACCAGAAGGGAACTCCATTGTAACTTTCAAATAGATCTACAATATCAAGCATGTTGCAGATGGCAGCATAGAGAAATATAAAGAAAGATTCGTGGCTCATGGTTTCTCTCGGAAAGAAGGAATAGATTATGAAGAAACTTTTGCACCTGTAGCCAGATACACTTCCATTAGATCAGTACTTGCTTTAGCTGCAATGATGAAATGGAAAATACACCAGATGGATGTCAAGACTACTTTCTTGAATGGTGTAGTAGAAGAGGAAGTGTATGTGGAGCAGCCACTCGGTTTTGAGACACATGGCAGGGAGTCTCATGTGTGTATATTGAAGAAATCCCTGTATGGTTTGAAACAGGAACTCAGGACATGGTACAGCAAAATTGATGGATTTCTATCCAGTTTGGGCTTTACCAAGAGTAAAGCAAATTCCAACCTTTACTACAAGGTTGAAGATGGAAATCCAGTGATACTCCTATTGTATGTGGATGATTTGTTTGTAACAGGTATGGATGGGTTGATTGCTGATACGAAGAGGAAACTTGTTGTCGAGTTTGAAATGAAATACTTGGGTATGATGCAGTATTTCTTAGGCATGGAGGTATGGAAAAATACGGATTGAATCTTCCATGGACAAGGGAAGTATGCAATAGAGATTCTGAAGAGATTCAAGATGATGGACTGCAAGGCCATAACCACACCTGTGGCATCAAACCTGAAGCTATTGAGTGATGCTTCATTAGAAATGGTTGATGCTACGATGTATCGTCAGATGATTGGGTCCTTGATGTACCTTACAAAAATGAGACTAGATATTTACCTTGTTGTGAACACCATGAGCCAGTTCTTGATAGATCCGAGCCATGTTCACTTGATTGCTGCAAAGCATATTCTGAGGTACCTGAAGGGTACAGTTGATTATGGGCTCAAGTATTAGCCAAATCAAAAGATTAACCTAGAGGGTTATGTTGATTTAGATTGGATAGGTAGTGCCATCGATAAGAATAGCATTTCAGGATGTTGCTTCAGTATGGGATCAGGTATGATCTCTTGGTTTAACAGGAAGAGGTCATGTGTGGCATTGAGTACAACTGAAGCAGAATATGTCGTAGCTTGTTCAACTAGTTGTGAGGCAGTGTGGATGAGAAATATACTGTCTAATTTATTTGATCTCCAGTTGGATGCTACTTGTATATATTGCGACAACCAGAGTTGTGTGAAGTTGTCAGAGAACCCAGTGTTCCATTACAAGTTGAAGCATATTGAGATAAAATATCACTATATCAGGGATATGGTGCAGAGAGGAGCAGTGAATCTCTAGTATGTTGCGACAGACGAACATATAGCTGACGTCTTGATGAAGCCATTGGCTAGAGTGAAGTTTGATTACTTTAGGGAGAATCTTGGTGTTCTCGAGATCAAGGTTCCCTCCAAGGGGAAATGATGAGACCTAGAGCCATTCTGACGTGGTGAGAGGATTAGGTTCCTTCCATGGTCAAATGTAAGGGCTGGGCCATTCTATCCTAGTGAGAGGATTTTGTTCCTTCCATGTCAGATCTGAGTGCTGAGCCATTCTGATGTGACTGTAGGATTGGTTCCTACATGATCAGATGTAAGGGCTCTATTCCATTCTTAGAATCGAGGCACCTTGTCAATTACCAGGAATACTCAGTTTGGGACTAAGGGCCATTCTAATATGATTGTGGGATGTAGTCTTACATGATCAGATGTGAGTGCATGGCCATTCTGATGTGATTGAGGGATGTGTTCCCACTTGATCAAATATAAGGGATGATTCCATTCTCTGGGAGAATGGAAGCACCTGGTTAGTTACCAGGAATCCTCAGTCTAGGACTAAGAGCCATTTCGATGCGATGTGTTTACACATGGTCGAATGTAAGTTCAGAGGCTTTCTGACAAGATGAGGTCAGATGTAAGTGCTAATCCATTCTAGCACGATGTTTTTACACATGGTCAGATGTGAGTTCCATGCCTTTCTAACAAGATGAGGTCAGATGTGAGTGCAAATCCTTTCTGACAAAATGAGGTTGAATGTAAGTGTTGAGCCATTCTAGCATGATGTGTTTACACATGGTCAGATGTGAGTGCTAGGCGTACCTTTCTGACAAGATGAGGTTAGATCTAAAATCTGGGTGGGCCATTCTGACTTAGGGTCAGATATAAGTGTTGAAGACCTACATGAAGGGTAGGCCTACAACCAGCATGAAAAAGGGTTGGCTCTGTAGAATTCCTGTGATGAGAAGAATCGAGAGATAGCACCGATGATGATGATCCAAATCAAGTGATTATCTAGATGTGATGATTATCCAAACTTGATGATGATCCAAATCAAGTGATGATCTGGATTTGATGATGATGTAGTGATGATGATCCAGCAGTCATGATGATCCAGATCTTGTGATGAACAAGACTTGAAGAAGAAGATGACTTGGAAGAAGACTTGAAGACGAAGATGACTTGAAGATGAAGAAGACCTGAAGATGATGATGAATTGAAGATGAATACAACTTGAATATGAAGATGATGAGATGATTCAGTCGATACAGAGAAGAAGACCAGTGTTGAAAATTGTGTTGAAAGAATAGCTTCCTAGTTAAGAGGGAGTGTTGATGTATCTATAACTTTGGAATGTATTCACTTGTATGTCTTATACCTTGTACCCCAAAGTTTATTCCGGGAAGTGTCTATAATGTATTTGAGTCATGTCATGCCCCAATTTTCCTATAGGGAGGTTCTATAATGTAAACAAGTCATGTCACGTCATTGTGGGTAACCCTCCGATTGTTCAAGGGTTAAAGTCCCCACAGTTCCAAGGTACTAGGGTTATTAGACTCTCCTAGAGAAGTCAACCCTAGTGAGTCATTGTCAAGTCAGGAATTAGTATAAATAGAGAGTGAGCCTCTCTATTTATCACACATTTACTCACACTCAGTTGTAGCGCATAGCTAAGGAAGAAGAAGTTGTTGAGGCTAGAAAGAAAGAGGCTACTGCTGTCGGGATATCATCTTACTGTTTTTGGAGCTTTGCTATTTGGTGTTGATTCTATCTCTGAGGATGTTGTGGGGTTTTCTCCTTTATGGTTTCCTTGAGGAAAATCTTTGTGTTCATTGTCTTATGTGTTTGATTGTTGTGCTTGTTATTCTCTCACTTAAGATCCTAAGTAAATGTTAGCTTAAATGATAAAAATATAACAATTTGTGGCTCATGGCTTCTCCCAGAAATAAGGAATAGATTATGAAGAAAATTTTGCACCTGTAGCCAGATACACTTCCATCAAATTAGTGCTTGCTCTGGTTGCAGTAATGAAATCGAAGATACACTAGATGGATGTCAGGACTTCTTTCTTGAATGGTGTAGTGGAAGAGGAAGTGTATGTGGAGCAGTCACTCAGTTTTGAGACACATGACAAGGAAACTTATGTGTAAATTGAAGAAATATCTGTACGGTTTGAAATAGGAACCCAGGACATGGTACGATAAGATTGACAGCTTCCTCATTATTTTGGGATTTACCAAGAGTAAAGGGGATTCCAATCTTTAATACAAGGTTGAAGAAGGGAACCCAGTGATACTCCTACTTTATGTAGATGACCTATTTTTAATAGGTGAGGATGGGTTGATTGCTAAAACAAAGAGGAAGCTTGCTGCTGAGTTCGAGATGAAGGACTTGGGTATGATGCACTACTTTCTAGGCATGCAAGTGTGGCAAAATACAGATGGAATCTCTCTGGGACAAGGGAAGTATGCAGTAGAGATCCTGAAGAGGTTCAGGATGATGGACTGCAAGGCCATGACCACACTTATAGCATCGAACCAGAAGTTATTAAGTGATGCTTCATCATATTCAATTGATTCTATGATGTATCATCAAATGATTAGGTCCTTGATGTACCTGATGAATACGAGACTATATATTTGCTTTGTTGTGAACACATTGAGCCAGTTCCTAACAGATCCAAGACATGTTCACTTGATTGTTGCAAAGCATATTCTAAGGTACCTAAATAGGTACAATTGATTATGGTCTCAAGTATGAGGTGAATCAGAAGATTAACCTGGAGGATTATGTGTATTTGGATTGGGAAGGAAGTGCCATTGATAAGAAGAGCACTTCAGGGTGTTTCTTCAGTATGGGATCAGGTGTGATCTCTTGGTTTAGTAGGAATTAGTCCTGTGTGGCACTAAGTATAGCCGAAACAGATTATATCGTAGCTTATTCGGCTAGTTGTGAGGAAATGTGGTTGAGGAAGCTACTATCTAATTTGTTTGATCTCCAGATGGATTCTACTTGTATATATTGCAACAACCAGAGTTGTGTGAAGTTATTAGAGAACTCGGTGTTCCATGACAATTCAAAGCATATCGATTTCAAATATCACTGTATAAAGGATATGATGCAGAGAGGAGCAGTGAAGCTCTAGCATGTTGTGATGGAAAAGCAAATAGCTGATGTGTTGACCAAGACATTAGCCAGAGTAAAGTTTGAGTACATCAGGGAGAAGCTTGGTGTTCTCCATATCGAGGTTCCTTCCAAGGGGAATTGATGAGTCCGTGAGCCCTTATAACATGGTGTTAGGTGGGGACTTCTATGGTCAGATGTAAGTGTAGAGCCCTTCTGACATGGTGGTAGTCAGGGCCTCCCATGGTCATATATAATAGTGGAGCCCTTCTAACATGGTGGTAGGATTGGTTCCTCCCATGGTCAGATATAAGTGCTGAGCCCTTATGACATGGTGGTAGGATTGGTTCCTCCCATGGTTAGATATAAGCGGATCCCTTCTGACATGGTGGTAGGATTGGTTCCTCCCATGGTCAGATGTAAGCATAGAGCCTTTCCCTGGATGATAAATTGTGTGTCCTATCATGTTGATGGATGTAAGTGTAGAGCCTTTCCCCAGATGATAGATGGTGTTTCCTACCATGCCAGTGGATGTAAGTGCTAGGACTTTCTCTCGATGATAGATGGTGTGTCCTATCATGCCAATAGATGTAAGTGTTGGGCATTTATCTGGATGATATATGGTGTGTCCTATCATGCCATTAGATGTAAGTGTTGGGCCTTTCCCTAGATGATAGATGGTGTGTCCTATCATGCCAATGGATGTAAGTGTTTGGCCTTTCCTCAGATGGTAGATGGTGTGTCCTACCATGGCGATGGATGTGAGTGTTGGGCATGCCTTTCTGACATGGATGTTGGATGTGTTCCTCCAATGTTAATATGTAAGTGATGGATAGGCCTTTCTGACATGAATGCTGGATGTGTTCCTCCCATGGTCAGATATAAGTGTTGAAGAAAATGAATACCTACATGGAGGCTAGGCCTACAACCAGCATGAAAAAGTTTTGGATCTGTAGAACTTCCTATGATGAGAAGAATGGAGAGATAGCACCATTTGATCGAGATAGTGGAAGCAGTGATGATGATGATGATCCAGTGATGATCCAGTGATGATCCAGCCTTGATGATGATCCAGATTTGATGATGATCCAGTGATGATCTAGCTTTGATGATGATCCAAACTTGATCCATTGACGAAAACTTGTGATGATGAATTGTGTCAAGAGAATACCTTCCTAGTTAAGAGGGAGTGTTGATGTATTTGTAACTTCGGAATGTATTCATTTGTATATTTTATATATTGTATTTCATTGGTCCCCGATGTTCCTATCAGGAGAATCATTAATGTAATCAAGTCATGTAAAGTCATAGAGGTTAACCCTCCTACATGATCTAGGGGAAAAGTCCCCACAGTTGTGGGGCACTAGGATTATTAGACTCTCCTAGAGAATTCAGCCATGGCAAGTGATTGTTAAGTCAAAAACTAGTATAAATAGAGAGTGAGACTATCTATTTCAAACACACACTCACCCAGCTATAGCGCATAGGTGAGAGAGAAGAAGCTTGCTCAAGTGAGAGAGAGAGAGAACAACTGTTGGAGATCATCTTTTTGTCTTTGGGTTTTACTACCGCCATTGATGCTCATTCTATCGCTGAGGAAGTTGCGGGGTTTTCTCCTTTATGGTTTCCCCGAGGAAAATATTTCTATCTATTGTCTCTTATGATTGATTGATGTGCATGTTATTCTCTCAGATAAGATCCTAAGATCATATTTCTTAAATGATAAAAATATGACAAGATGACTATCAATATCCAATCAAAGGTATTGCTAAATCAAGCTACAAGCTTGACTCTGGGACTTCCATGAAGATGAAGGAAGTATTGTATGTACTAGGTTTGAAAAAGAACCTACTTTCCATCTCTACCCTAGATAAGAAAGGGTATAGAGTTCTTTTGTAGATGGACAAGCAGTTATGTGGTCCAAAGGAAAGACACTTGAATATGTTGTGGTCATTGGAGAAAAAGAAGGAGGATTATACAAACTCAAAGGACATCCAGAGATGGCTCTTATCCATGAGAATACCAACTCAAGTGAACTATGGCATAGGAGACTTTCTCACATCGACTACAAAGCATTTCCCTATGTGACCAAGGTGGTAACATGGTTACCATATCTGAAGATTGAACATGAGGGAACTTACAAAGGATGTGCAAGAGGAAAGAACATCAAGAATACCTTTCCAAAAAGTGAAACAAATACCAAAGGTACATTGGAACTAATTCATTCTGATGTTTGTGGTCCTATTCGCTCCGTGTCCTTAAGTGGATATGAGTACTATGTCACATTTATTGATGATTATTCAAGAAATACTTGGATATGCTTCTTGAAGAATAAGAGTGAAGTGTTCAGGAAATTCAAGGAATTCAAATCCTTGATAGAGAACCACTCAGAAAGAGAATCAAGACACTAAGATCAGATAATGTCATAGAATACACTTCAAAGGAATTTCAAGCATTCTGTAAGGAGGTGAGAATCAAGAGGGAACTAACCACTCCCTATAATACCCAACAAAATGGTGTTGCAGAAATACAGAATAGAACTATCATGGAAGCAGTAAGAATAATCCCTATGCACCTATGGGATGAAGCAGCAAGAATAATTGTATATGTGCAGAATATATTATCTCACAGTGTTCTTGGATTCAAGACTCCTGAAGAGATGTATACAGGAAAGAAACCTGAAGTAAGCCATCTCAAGATATTTGGCTGCCCAATATATGTACATATTCCGAAAGAGAAGAGAACCAAGTTGGATCCTTATGGAAAGAAGGGAATATTTGTTTGATACTGTGAATTCTCCAAAGCCTTTGGATATACATCTCAGGACTCCATCATATCGATATTAGTAGGGATGTAACATTTGATGAAGAGAACGCTCTTAAGAAATCTAGAAGGTGTCATCTTGAAGAAGTACATCAAGAGGATGTACCTCCCAGAATCGTAGAAGATGAAACCTCTCTAGAAATAGTAGCATATGAAGTTCATGACATTCTATAACCTTAGGATCCCCCGACTATGGATATCTCTCGAAAGAGAAAACCTACTTGGGTAAGAAAATCATAGAAGAAGCAGAAATATATGGAGCTCCAGAAGGCTCCACAAGAACCAACAAAATATCAAAGCCATATTCTAGTTATATAGATTTGATGTGTGACCTTGTAGATCAAGAACCCACCAGCTATGAGTAAGATGCACAAAATAAAGAATGGGTTGAACCAATGATGGAAGAATACCAGTTGATTGTGAATAATGGTGTTTGGGATATAGTTCCCAAACCAGAAAACAAGAGTGTGGTATCTTCGAAACGGATCTAAAAGATAAAACATGTTGTTGATGGAAGTGTTTCATTGTGGCTAGAGGATTCTCTCAAAAATAGGAGATCAATTATGAAGAGACATTTCTTCCAATAGCAAGGTACACTTCCATTAGAACCATCATGGAACTTGCTTCCATGATGAAATGGGACTTACACTAAATGGATGTAAAGATAACATTTCTTAATGGTGTGATTGAGGAAGATGTTTACATCAAAAAACCACAAGTATTTGAAGTCAAAGATAGAGTGGCTCATGTATCCAAGTTGAAAAAGGATATTTATGGAATGAAGCAAGATCCTAGAGCTTAGTATGGTAGAATAGATATATTCTTGACAAGCTTGGGATTTACAAAGAGTAAATATGATCCTAACCTTTACATGAATATTATGGATGATAAACCTGTCATACTGTTATTGTATGTGGATGATCTGTTTCTAACAAGAAAGGAGAAACAGATCACAGGTTGCAAGAAGAAGCTAGCTGAAGAATTCGAGATGAAATATCATGGATTGATGCATTATTTCCTGGGGCTGGAAGTGTGGCAGAGCCTAGAAGGAATATTTCTTAATCAAGGAAATTATGCAGTAGAAATATTGAAAATATTTGATATGTTGGATTGTAAGTCCGTGACCACACCCATGGACACCAACCTGAAGCTATTGTCTAATGAGACATCAGAATTAGTGGACATGACTTAGTACAGACATATTATTGGGTCATTAATGTATCTAACAAACACAAACCTATATATATGTTTTGTTGTGAATACCTCGAGTCAGTATCTATTTAAACCTACACGGTTTCACCTAATAGTTGCAAAGCATGTGATGAGGTACCTAAAAGGTATGATAGATTTGGGATTTTACTATGGGAGAGATCATGACTACAAATTGTATCGATATATAGATTCATATTGGGAAGGAAGATCACCTCAGGTGGATATTATTGTCTAGAATCCACCATGATCTCAATGTTTAGTAAGAAATAGTCCAATGTCACTCTTAGTACAGCTGAAGCAAAGTACATTGCAGCTTGCTCCGCTTTTTGTGAAGTGATATGTATTTGGAAGCTGATGTCAGGATTATTTGACATGGAGTTGGACACCACAGAAATTCTCCATGAAAACCAGAGTTTTATAAATATGAGAGAGACTTCGATGTTCCATGAAAAATAGAAGCACATATAAGTTTGATATTTTTATATAAGGGATATTGTACAAAAGGGATCTATCAAGCTCCAGTATGTGAGTACCGATGAGCAAGTTGCCGATGTACTGACCATGCCTCTATCTCGACTAAAGTTTGAATATTTTCATGACAATTTTGGTGTAGTTTGAAAAGACCTTCTTGATAAGGAGGAACTATGATGGAATTGCATATGATGAAGATATGGACCTTCTTCGAAAAGGAATATCATGTCGAAGACATGAACCCTCCTCAGGCAAAGGGGGAGCAAGTTAATAATATGGAACTTCCCAGGAAAGAGGGAGTAATGATCAGACTGATATCGATGATGGATGACAGTGATGATGAAGGTCTTAGATTCACTTCTGGATGATAGTATCCTCTCTTGAGGATGGCAGGTATAACACTTTGTGCATGAGAGTGTTCCTTACTAAGGATGGCCCTACATATGTTACTCTCACATGGAGAGTACCCACGTTTAGTTGTGGCTACCATAGAATAACACCTGCTCAGAAGTGGTACTAACCTCAATTGTAAGGATTATCTACGATGATTCCTCAAGGACGATAGGACTGACATTTTGTATGCAGTAGAGGTATTCTCTGCAGACAATACTCTTGTATGGAGAGTATGCCTACATTCATATGTAGATACCATATAATAACACTCTCTTGGGATTGGTACTAACCTTGGGGGTATGGAATCTCTATGATGAGTCCTCACAGATTTCGTTGTATAACACTCACTCGGGAGTGGTCCTAACCTCGGTGGTATGGATGTTCTTCGATGGGCCGACATTTTGTATGCAGTCGAGATATTCTCTGTAGACAATACTCTTGCTTGGTAAAGTATGCCTACATGTAAGTGTAGATACCATAGTATAACACTCACTTGGGAGTGGTCCTAACCTTAGTGGTATGGATGGTCTATCTAAGTCCTCATGGATGATAGGTCTTACACTAGGTGCGGTCGAGATCTACATTTAGTTGTACATGATTCAACTGATCAATTTTATGGATCAAGATGATGGAGGATTTCATCGTCCTTAGACTCATGTCCTAAAGTGATAGGGATTGATCATCCCACAAAGAGATCGTGTGTACTGTAGGTAGAAAAAATGAAAAAGGCTCAAGTAGATCAAACTACATTTGCAAAGGATCAAGAAGATCAAAGTATTGTTGAAAAGGATTGAAATTATCAAAATGCTACTGGTACGAAGGATTAAGAAGATCGAAGTACTACTACAAAGGGTCGAAGATCAAAGTGCTGCTATGAAGGATTGAGAATATAGAAAGTACTGCAAACGATCGAAGATCAAATTACTACTGCAAAGGATCATAAGATCAAAGTGATGCTACGAAGGATCAAAATATCAAAGTGTTGCTGCCGAAGGATCAAGTGATCATGTGATGCAGAAGATGAACACATTGAAGAGTAATTGTTCCAGTTATTGATTGTGAAAACTTCCTATGACGTATAGATGTATTACCTCGATGTACTGTTAAAGATATTGTCTCTATGTTCACCTATAGCCTATGATGATGTTGTTAGTAGAATAATATTCTCGTTAAGGGGGGAGTTTTGAAATATTGTAACTTCAAAGGATATTCTAAATGTATTTTACTAATGTAACCCAAGGGAGATGTTATTATTCCTCCGACGGAGTGTTAATATTGTAATTGGTCATCATAGAGTCATGAGGTAAATCCTCCATTGTAAGTTGGGTCATTATTACCCTAATGAATAATATAATATATTGTTTTGAGTCTTCCTAGGTGAATTCGGCCCAAACAGTTTAGTAGGGATGACTTGTCTATGGTAAAAGTTAGTTGACTCAATGTGTATAAATAGGAGGGTTGTGATTCTTATTTGAACACGGACTCACTCACTTGAGTAGCGCTTAGGAGAGAGAGAGAGAGAGAGAGAGAGAGAGAGAGAGAGAGACAAAACATAAGGAGGAGAATACCTATTTTTGGGGTTATATATTATACAACTTATACAGAGGAAGTTTTGGCTGGGTTTTATTCCCCTTAAGGGTTTCCCAGGATAAATACTGTGTCTATCTTTTGATTTTGTTTCTTTCAGTGATTTTGCATATGATATTGTTGTGATATTGGATTGAACACTAATTATATCTAGTCTATCATATGAAATATTAACAAATAAAACACTCAAGTGGATTTATCTTCCATTGTGCTTATTGAGAAAAAACACATTACAATATCTAATCATTATTACATGCAATACCTTGGGAAAATACCACGAGATACAAAATACCATGGGTACAACAAACCATATGAGTAGCTCACATTAATTATGGATTATCTTGACGAATTCCCCCAATCTAGGATAGTGTGCCATGTGTAACTCCAAGTAATAGCCGTAATGAGGTGAAATTAACCTAGATGGACCATGAAGTGGTTAGTTTAGTTAACAAGTGTGAAAGGAACCATCATGAGGGTGTTATAGGTGGTTTAGTGGCTTGAATTTGGACCATTAATGAGAAAATTGACCAAATCCTCAAGAGTGCACACCCAGTCACCTTAAAATTTGGAAATCCAATAATCACCCCAGAAATGTAGCATAGAGGGATGCATTGACTCCATAGAACAAGGAAAAGAGTGGGTAAGTGGACAAGCAAGATTGTATGGCATAACCACTAGTCTAAGTGGGTCAAATGTGGACAAACTAGGATCCAATACACTAGACTGGGAACTATAAATACACTAGACTGGGAACTATAACCATTTTCACATGGAACAACTTACACTAAACACTTGGAACCTTCTGCAAGATTATTAGCAAAGGTCTATATGGGAAATATGTTCCAACAAAACTTAACCTAAATGGCCTTAGTAAAATGTATTCCATTTATCAGCTATGAGGGATAAAAAAATTCTACGAGCATAAGTTTGTAGGTGGATGATTTATTCACTTGACCATTGACTCATTTTTTAAAAACGACTCTGTCAAGGAGCTATTTTCCTTCCAAAACAGTCATTTAGTCTATTTTACACCCTTCCAAAAAAATGCTCGCCGTTGGAAAATTTTGTTAATTATTGAAAAAAGGGCTCAAGTAGCCTTCGTAAAATTCCCACCATTTCTCAATTGTGAGGGATTAAAAAATTATGAAAGCGTCAGCTTGCAGGTGGATGATTTATGAACTTGGCCATTAGCTCAGTTTAAAAAAAAAAACTATTGTCAATAAAACATTGGCCTGCCAAAACAACCACTTGTTGCAATATTGTAACATCAAAGGATCATATTCTAAATTTATTTTACTAATGTAACCCAAGGGAGATGTTATTATTCCTCCATCGGGATGTTACTCTTCTAATTGTTCACCATGAATTCATGAGGTAAATCCTCCATTGTAAATCGATTCATTAGTACCCTAATGAATAATATAAAATAATGTTTTGAGTCTTCCGAGGTGAATTCATCCTAGTCATTCAAGTGGGGCTGACTTATGTAGGGTAAAAAACAGTTGACATAATGTGTATAAATAGAGGAGTTGTGTTACTCATTATAAAACAGAGTCACTCACTTGTGTAGTGAATGGGGGAGAGAGAGAGACAGAAAAACAAGGAGGAGAATACCTATTTTTTGGGTTATATCTTATACATCTTATACAGAGGAAGTTTTGATGGGTTTTCTTCCCCTTGAGGGTTTCCCAGGATAAATATTGTGTTTATCTTGAGATTTTATTTCTTTTAGTGATTATGCATATTATACTATTGTGAATTTGGATTGAACACTAATGATATGTAGTCTAGCATATGAAATATTAAGATGTTATCAAAGCTATCTTGAATAGAACAATTTTCACAAGGTGAAACTCTCTCTCTCCTCCCTCTCTAGAATAAATTAGGGTTTCTGCAAAGTTTGGAATTTGGAAGATCTTATTGCATAGAAATTTGTGCCTCCCTAGAGCGCATCTATTTATCCGAGGATCGAATTTTTTTGGGTGGTTGAATATTTAGGAAATCCAAACCCTAGTTTGGCCCTAAGCCAAAAACCTCCAAAAAACCAGAACTGGAAATTCTGCAGAAGGTGCAACCTCGCAAGCAAGTTTTGAAGGGTGAATATTTGGGATCTCCAAAAACCAAATGGACCAACCAAATTTCCTCAGTCAAGCGCATCTCCTAGTAAGGTCATCTTTTCATTTTGATAAAATTCAATTTTTAGTGACCTCCTAGACAGGATGGCCCTAAGCACTAAGCTTGAGGATTGGTCTCATTATCATAGATAATGGTATTGAGAAGTAAATCAAGGATGAAGTTGTAGAACCTAAAGAAGGTGAAGCTAAGGAGAAGTATGAACAAGACCTAATCAAGGCAATGAGGATCATTTTTTATTCTATTAAATATCACTTGATCCCTCAAGTGTTATCTAAGAAGAAACCAAATCAAATGTATGGCACACTTTCCAGAATGTATGAGGGAAGGAACATCAACAGAAAGATGGATTTGAGAGATCAACTGAAGGGAACCAAGATGAGAAAAGGAGAATCAATTCAATATTTCTTCACAAGGGTATCCCAGTTCAGAGAACAACTAAGTTCCATTGGATACATCCTTGATGAGGTTGAAATATTTATAACATGAGAAAAGGAGAATCAATTCAATATTTATTAACAAGGGTATCCCACTTCAGAGAACAACTAAGTGCCATTGGAGACACCCTTGATGAGGATGAAATAGTTATAACTTCTCTCAATGGTCTCGCTAAACCTTAAGACTCATTCATACATACTCTATGTGCTAGAAAATAAATCATGAAGTTTGGCATAGTATGGGAAGATTGCATTCAAGAAGAAGCTAAAGTAGCTAACAGAGAAGCTCTACTCATGGAATATGATCAATGCTAAAAAAGAAGGATTACTGAAAGTATCAATGCTACAACTGTCATAAGATAGGACATATTTCCACATAGTTTCCATCACCAAATAAGAAGAAGAACAACAATATGCATCATGCTCATCTAGATGAAGATGAGGATGAGGAAGAAAGACCTTGAAAGAGACGAACAAAAGAAGAAGATGTAGATGAATATGTATTATTCTTTGCACTCTCTGGGTCTGTAATACCTAGAGAAGATACATGGATTATTGATAGTGGTGCTTCAAAGAACATGATAGGGAAGAAGAAAAATCTGTCAAGACTTGAAGAAAATAACTCTCCTCGGAAGGTATGATTGGGAGATGACTATCAATATCCCACAAAAGGTATTAGTGAATCAAGTTACAAGCTTGACTTTGGGACTTCCATGAATATGAAGGAAGTACTATATGTACCAAGTTTGAAAAATAATATACTTTCCATATCAAAAATGGATAAGAAATGATATAGTGTTACTTTTATATATGTACATGTACTTATATGGTCTAAAATAAAGACACTTGAAGATGATGTGGTCATTGGTGAAGAAGAAGGAGGACTGTAAAAACTCAAAGGACATCCAAAGACAACCCTTGTCCATGATACTACCAACTCAAGTGAACTATAGCATAGGAGGATTGCTCACATCAACTAAAAAGAACTACCCTATGTGAGAAAGGTGGTAACAAGGTTACCAAATTTGAAAATTGATCATGAGGGAACTTGCAAAGGATGTGCAATAGGAAATAAAATCAAGAATCCCTTTCCTAAAAGTGAAACAAATTCATTCTGATGTATGTGCTCATATTCCCTCCATATCATTAAGTAGATATAAATATTATGTCACATTTATTGATGACTATTAAAGAAAGTCATGGGTATACTTCTCGAAGAACAAGAGTGAAGTGTTCAAGAAATTCAAGGAATTCAAAGACTTGATAGAGAACCATTCAGAAAAAATAATCAAGAAAGCGAGATCAAAAAATGGTGGAGAATACACTTCAAAGGAATTTGAGGCATTTTGTAAGGAGAAAGGAATAAAGAGGGAACTAACCACTCCCTATAATCCCCAACATAATGGTGTTGCAGAATGAGAGAATAGAACTGTTATGGAAGAAATAAAGACCATTATTCATGACCAAGACCTCCCCATGCACCTATGGGATGAAGAAGCAAGGACATATGTGTATGTGCAAAATATATTATCTCACATTGGTCTTGGATTCAATACTCCTGAAGAAATATATACATGAAATAAACCTCAAGTGAGCCATCTCAAGATATTTGGATGTCCAGTATATCTGCATATTTCGAAAGAGGAGAGAACCAAGTTGGATCCTTCTAGAAAGAAGGGAACATTTGTTGGATACTGCGAAGTCTCCAAAGCCTTTAGGATATACATTTCAGGATTCCATCATATCGAGATTAGTAGGGATGTAGCATTTGATGAAGAGACGGCTCTCAAGAAATATAGAAGGTGTCAACTTGAAGAATTACATGAAGAGGATGTACCTCCCAGAATAGTAGAAGCTGAACCCTCTCCAGAAATAGTAGCATCTGAAGATCATGATATGCTAGAACCTCAGGAACCCCCTGCTATGGATTCTCTCGAAGTAGAAAACTTGCTTGGGTAAGAGAAATCATACAAGAATTAGATAAATATGGAGCTCCATAAGGCTCCACAAGAACAAGCAAAATATCAAAGCCATACTCCAGTTATGTAGCTTTGATGTGTGACCTTGTAGATCAAGAACCCAGCAGTTACGAGGAAATTGTCCAGAAGGAAGAGTGGGTTGAATCAATGGTGGAAGAATACCATTCAATAATGAAGAATAATGTTTGGGATATAGTACCCAAACTAGAAAACAAGAGTGTGGTATCTTTGAATGGATCTACAAGATAAAACATGCTGCTTATGGAAGTATTGAAAAGTACAAGGAAAGATTTGTGGCTAGAGGATTCTCTCAGAAAGAGGGGATTGATTATGAAGAGACTTTTTCTCCAATAGCAATGTACACTCCCATCATAACCATCATGGCACTTGCTTCCATGATGAGGTGGGATCTACACCAGATGGACGTAAATACATCCTTCCTAAATGGTGTGATTGAGGAAGAGGTTTACATCGAACAACCACAAATATTTGAAGTCGAAGATAGAGTGACTCATGTATGTAAGTTGAAAAAGGCTCTGTATGGACTGAAGCAAGCTCCTAGAGTTTGGTATGTTAGAATAAATAAATTATTAACAAGATTGGGCTTTACCAAAAGTAAATTTGATCCTAACCTTTGCATGAAGATTATAGATGATGAACCTATCATACTATTATTGTATGTGGATGATCTATTTCTGACAGGAAATGAGAAACAAATCACAGATTGCAAGAAGAAGCTAGCTGGAGAATTCAAGATCAAAGATATTGGATTGATGCATTATTTCCTCGAGCTAGAAGTGTGGCAGAGTCCAGAAGGAATATTTCTAAATCAAGGAAAGTATGAAGTAGAAATGTTGAAAATATTTGATTGTAAATCCATGCCCACACCCATGGACACCAAGTTGAAGTTGTTATCTAATAAGTAATTAGATTTAGTGGATATGACTCTGTACAGATAGATTATTGGGTCATTAATATATCTGAAAAATACAAGGCTAGATATATCCTTTGTTGTGAACACCTTAAGTTAGTATCTAGTTAAACCTAGACAGATTCACTTCATAGTTGCAAAGCATGTGATAAGGTACCTAAAAGGTACGATAAACTTGGGACTTTATTATGGTAGAGATCATGACTACATATTATATGGATATAAATTTTTAGATTGGGCAGGAAGTGCCACATACAAGAAGAGCACCTCAGGTGGATGTTATTTTCTGGGATCCGCCATGATCTCATGGTTTAGTAAGAAATAGTCTAGTGTTGCTCTCAGCACAGCTGAAGTAGAGTACATAGCAGCTTGCTCCTCTAGTTGTGAAGCGATATGGCTTTGGAACTTGATGTCAAGACTATTTGACATGGAGTTGGACACCATAGTGATTATTTTTGACAACCAGAGTTTCATAAATATGACAGAGAATCTGGTGTTCCATGATAAATCAAAACACATAGAAATACGATACTTTTATATAAGGGATATCGTATAAAATGGAGCTATAAAATTCCAGTATGTGAGTACCGATGAGAAAGTTGCTTATGTGCTAACCAAGCCTCTATCTTGAGTAAAGTTTGAATATTTCTATGATAAGATTAATGTAGTTCAAAAATACTTTACTCGCAAGGAGGAACATTGATGATACTAGAAATGATGAATATATGTACTCTTTTCGAAAAAGGAGTAACAAGTCGAAGATATGGACTCCCCTCAGAAAGAAAGAGCAAGTCAAAGATATGAACCCTCCTCGAAAAAAGGGGGAGCAGGTTGATAATATGTATCCTCCCAAGAAAATGGTAGTGATGACAAGACTAACATCAATGATGGGATGACAGTGATGCTCTAGTATGAAAGAGGCCAAGTGCGCCTGAAGATGTTGACAAGGTCCGACATTCACTTCTGGATGATAGTATGGTCTGGTAAGAAATAACACTTTGTTACTGAGAGTGGTCCTTACTAAGGATGGCCCTACAGTTGTTACTCTCGCATGGAGGGTATCCACTTTTATTTGTGGATACCATAGAACAAAACTCGCTTAGGACTGGTCCTAGATTTGGAGTTGAGGATGCTCTACGATGAGTCCTTACGGACGACAAGACTGACATTTACATATGGTCAAGATATGCTTTGCAGAAATTACATACACATGGATAGTATACCTACATTTATATGTAGATTCCATAAAATAAAACTCGCTTGGGATTGGTCCTAGCCTTAGTGGCAAGGATGCTCTATGATGAGTCCTCATGGACGTCGTAGTATAACACTCACATGGAGTAGTATTAGCTCTAAAAGGCTGAGGATTTCCTACAATGAGGGCCAACACCTAGGTGCGGTCGATATCTATAGTTGCATGCAATACTCTTGTAAGAAGAGTATTCCTACATGTATATGTAGATGTAGCAGTATAACACTCATTCAAGAGTGGTCCTATCTTTGAAGTTGAGGATGCACTATGATGAGTCCTTACAAACGATGGACCCTCCTTATTAAGATTAGTAGTATAACACTCAATCAAGATCTAAATTTAGCTGTAGAAGATTCACCTGGTCAATACGATGGACCCTCCTTGTTAAGGGGGATTAGGTTTATGGAGGATTGCATAATCCTTGGACCTATATCCTAAAGTGATAGGGATTGATCATCCCACAAATAGATCACGTGTACTACAGGTTATGTGGCTGCAAAAGATCGAGAAGATCGAAGTGCTGCTACAAAGGATTGAGAATATGAAAGTGCTGATGCAAATGATCGAGAAGATCGAAGTGTTGCTGCAAAGGATAGAGAAGATCAAAGTGTTGTTGCAAGGGATCAAGAATATCAAAGTGATGCTACAAAGGATCTAGAAGATCGAAGTGTTGCTGCAAAGGATCGAGAAGATAGAAGTGTTGCTGCAAAGGATAGAGAATATTGAAATGTTTCTCCAAAGGATCAAGAAGATCAAAGTACTGCTGCAAAGGATTAAGAAGATCGAAGTGTTATTGCGAAGGACCGAAAGATTGAAGTGTTGTTACAAAAGGATCAAGTGATCTTGTGATGTAGAAGATGAAGTCATTGAAGAGTAACTATTCTAGTTACTGATTGTGAAAACTTCCTATAATGTATAGATGTATCACCTTGATAATTATGAAGATACTCTCTCTCATTACTCTTATAGTCTATGATGATGTTGTCATTAGAATAACCTTCTCGTTAAAGGGGAGTGTTGAAATATTGTAACTTCAAAGGGTATTCTAAATGTATTTTACTGATGTAACTGCAATATCTCGATTTTGACCCCATTATATTAAAAATTGCATATGATGTAAATGTCGTATTAAATCATGGTGAGGAGATCAAGGCCAACGCCCGACCATGGATTTAGTGTTTTATGCATCAACTAGTAAAATTGAAGCATATGGTTTTAGTGCTAGCTAGGCACAATATAATTTTGGACGTCATGTAAATATGCAATTAATAAAAATACCCACAACTAGCTATGTCAATGCAACCTTAAAAGAGATGGGGGCATGATTTCACAAGGAATAGAGAGGGAAAATATTCAAACCCTTGAGCCAATAGGGTAAATCCAAATGTCAATGGGAGAACCCATAAAGTGCTCAACTACCTTTTTTGTCCTATTCACCCAATAATTTATTTCTTCCAGAAATTGGTTGAGGTAGTTAATGCCTTGGGATTAGAAGGGTATGAAAGTCAAATTTGAATTGGGGCAAGACATCATTTTTGGAAATCCTGTTTTTGACTTATGGGGCAATAAAACTCCAAGGAATGCATGCCCATCCCATTATGCACCCATACATTTTTCTCTCTCACGCAGCTGGATATTCCTGTGCGTTTCTCCTTCACATTTTCTGTTGTTTTCCTCATTTTCCATTACCAGAAAATCTGTTTTTGGGTTGCTGAGTGAATGGCCAACAAAGAATCACAATTTTGGGGTTTATAGCAGTTTTTTTTCTCATGCAATGCCCAGAATCGTTACTGAATTGAAATTTCTCACTCAGGGGATCAATTTCCCCATTTACCAATCAGTTTTAGGTTACAAAACGTTTTTACCCCATACCCAGAAATTATTTTTTGGTAATGTTCAGTGGATGGGAAGATAGATCCATGAATTGGGTGTTTAGGGAGGCCATTTTTTCCCCTATGAAGCCCATATATGTTTTTGAAATCGTACTTTCTCACCCATGATTGTTTTCCCTTTGACCATTTTTTTTTGGTCCTCATTACACTTTTCTACAAACCTAGAACTTGTATTTGGCTATGAAGTGCATCCTTCTGTTGGCTTGGCTGAGTAAGTCCAAGGAACCCATCCATTAGATGATTTGATTATGTTTTTATGTGATTTTTGGCTTGGCTGAGTAAGTCCAAGGAACCCATGTATTATTGGCTTATTTCCTTATTAGTCTGAGAAACCCATCTTTTAATTGGTTTGACTATGTTTTGATGTGAAGGTTGGATTGGCTGAATAAGCACAAGGAACTCATATGTTAATTGGTTGACTGTGTTCTGATGTGAAGGTTGGCTTGGATAAGTAAGTCCAAGGAACCCATATGTTATTGGCTTGTTTCCTTAGTAGCCTCTGAAACCCAATTGCTATTGGTCTTGCTATGTGTAAGTATGTTGTTCCCTAATTCCTTGTGGAAATCATGCCCAACTCTGAGGTGGATATGGTGTTGAGATATTGATGAGCACACTGGCCTATGGTTGGGTGGAACATTGCAGCGAGATAGTTGGTTGTGGGACATCCCCTTCTCAAGATAATTATTTCTTGTGTATTTAATTTCTGCAACTGTATTTGTTTAATGAACATTACGAACATGTTAAATGTGTGAATGAGTTTTGATTCCATTGTATTTTAATGAATTATACATCTGCAAATGTATTTTATTTTCAATGCATTTTATGTAATTTTCATGTGGCTACATTTCTCGTTTGATTGACAGCAGAATAGGGCAGTCGTGTCCTCTCTCTCAGCGAGTAGAGGGGAGGGGACGTGACAGTAACCCAAGGGAGATAGTATTATTCCTCCATTGGGATGTTACTATTGTAATTAGCCATCATAGAATCATGAGGTAAAGCCTCCATTGTAATTAGGTTCATTAGTACCCTAATGAATAATATAAAATATTGTTTTGAGTCTTCCTAGGTGAAGTCAGCCCAGTCATTCAAGTGGAGTCGACTTGTCTAGGGTAAAAGTAAATTGACATAATGTGTATAAATAGAGGAGTTGTGTTCCTCATTATAACATAGACTCACTCACTTTTGTAATGCATAGGAGAGAGATAGAGACAGAAAAACAAGGAGGAGAATACTTTTGGGGGGGTTATATCTTATACCTCTTATACAGAGGAAGCTTTGTTGGGTTTTCTTCCCCTTGAGGGTTTCCCAAGATAAATACTGTGTTTATCTTATGATTGTATTTCTTTTAGTGATTCTGCATATTCTACTATTGTGAATTTGGAATGAACACTAATGATATCTAGTCTATCATATGAAATATTAACACCACTCAGCGGTAATTCGCACCTAAAATTGGCCTAAATAGCCTAAGGAAAATGCCTTCCATTTCTCACCCGTGTTGGATAAAAAGTTTATGAGAGAATTAGTTTATAGGTGGATGATTTATTCACTTGACCATTGACTCATTTTTTAAAACAAGTCTCTAGTCAAGGAGATATGTGCTTGTCAAAACAATCGTTCAGCATGTCTTGCACCCTAGCAGAAGATGCTCGCCATTGGAAAAATTGGTAAAGTATTGAAAAAGGGGATTAAGTATCCTTGGTAAAATTCCTTTCATTTCTCACTTGTGAGGGATAAAAAATTTATGAAAGAATTAGCTTGTAGGTGGATGATTTATGCACTTGACCATTGGCTCATTTTTTTTAAATGTTTATGGTCAAGAAAATATTGGCCTACCAAAATAGCCACTCAGCCTGTTTTGCACCTAAAACTGGTCAAAATTGACTTAGGAAAATTCCCACCATTTCTCACCTGTGAGGGATAAAAAAATTCTGAGAGCATGAGTTTGCAAGTGGATAATTTAGTCACTTGACCATTGACTCATTTTTTTAAAACATGTCTCTGGTCAAGGAGATATTTTATTTCCAAAACAACCATTCATCATGTTTTTCACCCTAACAAAAAAATGCTCGCCATTAGAAAAATTGGTTAAGTATTGAAAAAAGGGATAAAGTAACCTTGGGAAAATTACCACCATTTTTCACTTGTGAGGGATGAAAATTTTCTGAAAGCATCAGCTTGCAAGTGGATTATTTTAAACATCATTACCAAAAAATTAGAGACTCAACCAATCATTTTATATAATCATTGTTAAATTAAAAATTCATATAACCCGCACGGGTGTGTCTCATTAGCAATTCAGTTTTTATGAAGTCACTTGTTTCAAATTGGCGGTCACGAGTTCAAATCCCACCTGGATTTACCTGTGTCCCATGTCTTGTGGCAGGTGTGGGGAACCTAGGGGTATAGTGGTAGCAGGAATGGATCCCTAGACCCCATGTCACACAAGTACCAGCCCAGCTCTAGTTTCCCATTCCCCTAGTTACAAAAAAAAAATCATATATAAAATAAATTTTCATGGAAATTATTTACTATCATTCCTCAAATATTTATTGCAAGGAAATAAAAACAATAAACAGAGTTTTCAAATATATATTCAACCAAGGAAATTGATTTTGTGGTTCTACATCTACTTGCACTCCTTCTATAAAATGTTCCATTAATGGTGAAATCCAAGATTGCTAGATTAGCAGTTGATAGGGTTTACCAATTTTTCATGTCTAGCACAAAAATCCACACCAGGTCAATCCAAGTACACCCCATGTATGAAATTGGTCCAAGACATAATTATGCATGTATGAGCATACTTATCCATGAATCACCTCTTCCAAATTGGCTACATACACATATCTAAGCCTACATACCCAGAAATTATTTTTTGGTAATGTTCAGTGGATGGGAAGATAGATCCATGAATTGGGTGTTTAGGGAGGTCATTTTTTCCCCTATGAAGCCCATATATGTTTTTGAAATCGTACTTTCTCACCCATGATTGTTTTCCCTTTGACCATTTTTTTTGGTCCTCATTACACTTTTCTACAAACCTAGAACTTGTATTTGGCTATGAAGTGCATCCTTCTATTGGCTTGGCTGAGTAAGTCCAAGGAACCCATACGTTAGATGGTTTGATTATGTTTTTATGTGATTTTTGGCTTGGTTGAGTAAGTCCAAGGAACCCATGTATTATTGGCTTATTTCCTTATCGGTCTGAGAAACCCATCTTTTAATTGGTTTGACTGTGTTTTGATGTGAATGTTGGATTGGCTGAATAAGCACAAGGAACTCATATGTTAATTGGTTGACTGTGTTATGATGTGAAGGTTGGCTTGGCTGAGTAAGTCCAAAGAACCCATATGTTATTGGCTTCTTTCCTTAGTAGCTTGTGAAACCTAATTGCTATTGGTCTTGCTATGTGTAAGTATGTTGTTCCCTAATTCCTTGTGGAAATCATGCCCAAATATGGGGTGGATATGGTGTTGAGATATTGATGAGCACACTGGCCTATGGTTGGGTGGAACATTGCAGCGACATAGTTGGTTGTGGGACATCCCCTTTTCAAGATAATTATTTCTTGTGTATTTAATTTATGCAACTGTATTTGTTTAATGAACATTACGAACATGTTAAATGTGTGAATGAGTTTTGATTCAATTGTATTTTAATGAATTATACATCTGCAAATGTATTTTATTTTCAATTCATTTTATGTAATGTTCATGTGGCTAAGTTTCTCATTTGATTGATAGCAAAACAGGGCAGGCATGTCCTCTCTCTCAGCAAGTAAAGGGGAGGGGACGTGACAGTAACCCAAGGGAGATAGTATTATTCCTCCGTTCGGATGTTACTATTGTAATTGGCCATCATAGAATCATGAGGTAAATCCTCCATTGTAATTAGGTTCATTAGTACCCTAATGAATAATATAAAATATTGTTTTGAGTCTTCCTAGGTGAAGTTGGCCCAGTCATTCAAGTGGAGTCGACTTGTCTAGGGTAAAAGTCAATTGACATAATGTGTATAAATTGAGGAGTTGTGTTCCTCATTATAACACAGACTCACTCACTTGTGTAATGCATAGGAGAGAGATGGAGAAAGAAAAACGAGGAGAATACTCTTTGGGGGGGTTATATCTTATACATATTATACAGAGGAAGCTTTGTTGGGTTTTCTTCCCCTTGAGGGTTTCCCAGGATAAATACTGTGTTTAGCTTGTGAGTATATTTCTTTCAGTGATTCTACATATTCTACTATGGTGAATTTGGATTGAACACTAATGATATCTAGTCTATCATATGAAATATTAACACCACTCAGTGGGAATTCGCACCTAAAACTGGCCTAAATAGCCTAAGGAAAATGCCTTCCATTTCTCACCCATGTTGGATAAAACGTTTGTGAGAGAATTAGTTTATAGGTGGATGATTTATTCACTTAACCGTTGACTCATTTTTTAAAACAAGTCTCTAGTCAAGGAGATAAGTGCTTTCCAAAACAACCATTCAGCATGTTTTGCACCCTGGCAGAAAATGCTTGCCATTGGAAAAATTGGTCAAGTGTTGAAAAAGGGGATTAAGTAACCTTGGTAAAATGCCTTTCATTTCTCACTTATGAGGAATTAAAATTTATGAAAGAATTAGCTTGTAGGTGGATGATTTATGCACTTGACCATTGGCTCATTTTTCTTAAATGTTTATGGTCAATAAAATATTGGCCTACCAAAATAGCCACTCAGCCTGCTTTGCACCTAAAACTGGTCAAAATTGACTTAGGAAAATTCCCACCATTTCTCACCTATGAGGGATAAAAAAATTCTGAGAGCATCAGCTTGCAGGTGGATGATTTAGTCACTTGACCATTGACTCATTTTTTTAAAACATGTCTCTGGTCAAGGAGATATTTTATTTCCAAAAGAACCATTCGTCATGTTTTGCACCCTAACAAAAAAATGCTCACCATTAGAAAAATTGGTTAAGTATTGAAAAAAGGGATAAAGTAACCTTGGGAAAATTACCACCATTTTTCACTTGTGAGGGATGAAAATTTTCTGAAAGCATCAGCTTGCAAGTGGATGATTTTAAACATCATTACCAGAAAATTAGAGACTCAACCTATCATTTTATATAATCATTATCAAATTAAAAATTCATATAGCCCGCACGAGTGTGTGTCATTAGCAATTCAGTTTTTATGAAGTCACTTGTTTCAAATTGGCGGTCATGAGTTCAAATCCCACCTGGATTTACCTATGTCCCATGTCTTGTGGTAGGTGTGGGGAACCTAGGGGTATAGTGGTAGCAGAAATGGATCCCTGGACCCTGTGTCATGCAAGTACCAGCCCAGCTCTAGTTTCCCATTCCCTAGTTACAAAAAAAAAATCCTATATAAAAAAAAAATTCATGGAAATTATTTACTATCATTCCTCAAATATTTATTGCAAGGAAATAAAAACAATAAATAGAGTTTTCAACTATATATTCAACCAAGGAAATTGATTTTATGGTTCTACATCTACTTGCACTCCTTCTATAAAATGTTCCATTAATGGTGAAATCCAAGATTGCCAGATTAGCAGTTGATAGGGTTTACCAATTTTTCATGTCCAGCACAAAAATCCACACCGAGTCAATCCAAGTACACCCCATGTATGAAATTGGTCCAAGACATAATTACGCATGTATGAGCATACTTATCCATGAATCACCTCTTCCAAATTGGCTAAATACACATATCTAAGCCTACTTATCCATGATTTGGAAGGAAAGCTAATTTCATGATTAGCACAAAATTGCACACTTCCTCAACCAATCGACCAATGATTTTTCTTACTATAATCAATATCATCTCGTAATATCTTGTGAATGGGATACAAATAGAAGGAATGATTTAAAAATTTCTATAAACATCAATAGGTACATGCTCTTATTGCTCATACTTATTTTTTTTATTGATTAGTAGTAACAGGAAAGCGCATTTTTATTTCCTATTGAGATTACAATTCCTTGATAGAATGGTTTATTTCTAGCCTGCACGATGTACCTTCAACATGAATTTTTGCTTGGATAATTTTTTAGGAATTTTATTTGGTGTGAGTGGTATTTATGGACAAAGGTAATAACGAATACACTGGCATGTTTTCGTTCTTTCATGACCATGCCAAATATCACTACAAAAAAAAAGGATTTTCTAAAAACATTATCAGTTTAATTTATTCCACAAACAATTTTAAGTTGTCGTCCAAATCGGTGATCAGGAATTGATGCTTAACCACTTTGATTAAGTTTCAAAAAATATTATTAGTTTAATTTTATCCTTGGAATTTTTTTAAGTTCTCTCCAGATGGGTGATTAGGAATAGATGCTCCACCACTTCTATCACATAATTGCACCACCCTTTTCTTAAATACATAGAAATCAAAAACAAATTTACTTGGAGGTTTCACTCCTAGAATACACTAATTATTTAATGTGATTTAGAAATTCAATATAGTTAACCTACTCTTAAACCCACCTTTGCTTTGGCATACTGTTTCCTAACTCATGCTAGCCATGTGTTAACTTCTAAATTGTCCCGATTTGCTAGGAAATTGTCCCCATTAAAATTTTTCTTGCCAAATAATTTTTCGATTTCAATTATTTTTTTGACTCACTTACAGTCTTCACAATAAAATATATTATTTCCTCAACCAAGTGGATGATTTTAACTAATTGAAAAAATAATATTTTGACAAAGAAAAGAATCTTTTGGCATCATTCTTAATTAAATAGGATACAATCTATACTTGGATAGAATGTTATGACTCTATATACTCTCGATGAGGGGTTCCATTTAAATTTAGTTTGTTAACAACCTTCGTAAACACCAAATTTTTAGGTCTACCACCATCAATTATTAAATTACAACACTTACCCTCTATTTTGCATTTTGTTCTAATGAGTGTCCTTCTTTGTTCTACCTCTCCCTCAATCTCTTTGCATATTTCAACAATCATATTCCTCATCATAAAAATTTCCCCATGCTCATGCTGCAAGATAATCACATCATTATCTTCTATTATTGAATTAGATTCGGCAATATGTATTCTCTCTCCCTTCCTTCCTTCTTCCATCCTTCACAAGTTATGGACATTCAAATTACTTATAGCCTTCTTCCCAACATCTAAATAAAATGCCTTCATATTTTCCTCCTCTACATCTTCCTATTCTTAATTGGCCTTGTCCTCTATAAAAATCATATCCCCTTCTAGTAGGCTTGTCCACAACAATGGAATTGATTTCACCTTCTTCAACTTGATTTTCTTTCTGTTGCCCTCATCCATATCCCAATTATTTCTTCACATTCTTTTGCTTCCTCAACAATTTGTCTTCAATTCTCAAGTATTCTCGATAACCCTTTGCCTCTTAATGAAAATTCAAAATAGTAACATTTTCTTGGATTGCATAACTTAAACATTTAACATACCTAGAGATGGATTCTACACTCTCTTCATTTTGTCCATACCTTATAGAAATCTTGTAAAATTCCTCTATGTACTCCTTTACTGACATCTTCAACTGCTTAAAATTATGCGATATTATCAACAAATTCAAGGCATAATCCACATGTAAAAATGTATGTTTCATATTTGTTATCATCATATCCCAAGTTTTAATTCTCTCTCTACAAACACACTCTCTATTCAACTGCAAATTGTACCACCATAAACAAGCATTGCTTCACACAATCTACCAATAGAGAATCCATCTCCTCCTCGAAAGGAGAATCATCCAGAGGCATGGCCAAAACAAGCCCAAAATATGGGGTAAAGAAAAAATCCTATGGGTAGCCAATCCATCCAACTCAACCCCCAGGAGGACTCTAATCTAATGCACTTGGGGAGTCAATAAACAATTAAGAATCACAGTCCATGACTGAAGGACCTACCTCGGGACCAGAAATAAATGGACTAAGGCCCCTAATGAGACAAGACTAAAGTCATTCATCAAGAACTCTTATAGTAAAGAGTAAGAAAAATAAAGCATACTAGATAAGTTCGAAATCGCCCTTCTATACTGTGGATCAACATGAGAGGGAACATCTGAGACACGTCGCTCATTTCAAGCTTGGAATCCCATAGTAGAACCATCATGGGCTCAATAGGAGATGAAAACAAAAACAATGTGCCCAAACCTTCAATGAAACCTTCACCCATAATGAGAACACAGAGAGGCACACATACGGTGGAATTATCTTGAGCCAATATGATTTCCACCACATTCAATTTTGAATATTCCTCAATCAACTTGGATGAACTCGTGGGATATGTAACAATATGGGAGAGAATGGATGACATATCAGAAGATAAATATTTGAGAACACTGGAGCATAAACGCCCCATATAGGAGAAAAAAAACCACAAGAACTCTGGAAACCAAAGAATCTGGTGTCAACAGGTTGGAAGTTGAACCATTGTCCACACCTAGCATGGACAAAAAGACATCCATGGACATCGAATTACTAGGGAAAAAAATGAAAAGGAAGAGTGAATGTTTTCAGAAGGAATCCATACCTGACACTGAATGCATCAGAAGGGTAATCTGGCATAGGCTAGCTTCTTTTTAATGAAAGAAACACCTTTTGAGATAGTAATCTCATGAGATAACCCATCCTGAATGTCAATAAAAACCAAAAAATGTTCCATTTTCATAACCCCACTCTCCAGGAAGCTCATATCAGCACAGATGAAAGACCCTAACTCCCATCCTATCATATCAAAGATTTGTTCAGTCTAAAGCTCAGACGGTAAGCCTGGCAGAAGGACCCAAATGGTTCTAGTGTAAATATTCTCACACATGACATCAAATAAATGGGTCCAAGGTTTTATATTCATGATGACCGATCCCCAAGAACAAACCCTTACCAAAACCTCGGTCGTATGCTCTGCCAATGGAAAATAGAACCAATCCATCCCTTAGAAATCATATAAAAAAGTGAAGGATAACTAAATAAAACATATCAATGGGTACCAATCCACTCTTTCAAGGAATCATAACCCATATTATGCCCAATAAAACATCCCACCACAACAGCCTCTGAAAGAGTGAGTACTTCACTCAATGGGACATCATCCCCAAGAGTCAAGTTTATTAGCCACTAATTCAGCTTAATGCAGTTCTTGCATCCTGATGGAAGAGATTCAACACCCATGAAACACACAGAAACACTCACTTCTCTCATATGTAAAATAAGGATTTGCATGCTAGAGTGAACAACATTTCTTTAAAGATACTTAGTTGTTTAAATCCCTAGAACCATATATTTACCAAATTTGAAGAACAAGCTATATATAATGTATTTTGTAATATCTATGATAATATTCATTTTTCTATAAATATTTGATTATGTATATCTTCTAGGGAGAATATTCTAGATGAATAGAGTTTCAATACAAAAAAATATTTAACAAAACATTGAATAATCTTATATTTTTATAATAGTTTTTAACCAGAAAAAACATTTATTATAATAGCTTTAATATTAATGAGTATCAATTACTTTATTCAATAATAAATATAACTTTTTAGGTTTAGTATCCACAAATTAAATACCTAATGAGATTTGTTCAAATAAAATAGCTTCATATAAATCAACTATCTCCTAATTACCCAAAATCATTATTGGTTATCTAGTAGCATCTTCATGTCACATATCCTTCCACTATATTACACTATATTAAGACTTATTGAAAAATGTGTTAATGTTTGTTGAAAAAAATAGCCTCATGCATTCATTTAGTACCTCTTAAGTACCACAAAATTCCTATTGGTTCCCTAGTAGCTTCTTCACATCAAATATCCTCCCATTATATTGAGACTCGCGCAAGCAACCCTCTCATGTGATCATTGTTGCCTCTGATTGTAGCCAAATGGAGCCCTTTTAATTAAGTTCAGGAAGTCTTGTTTGAACTTAGGAAATTGACCTCACTACCCTCTTCAAACTCAACTGTGAGAATTGATTCACAGTTGGATCTAGGAGGTAAGGGAATCCTCACAATTCGATACTACACACAATTATGCATAAAAACGGTAGAAATAGTGAAATTAACACACAAAGATGTAGTCAATAACTGATTTTATTGTGAATACAACATGTAAATATATATGTATTAGGTTTATATTACATTAGGGATAAATCCTTAGCCTTTGAAGGTAATCTAGATGCATACATTTTTCAAGCTATTATTTGACCTCAAAACCCCCCAAGGTGGACCAATGAGCTCCCAAACCATCCCAGACAGTAACAATTTATTGCGTGGACGTGGCTAGAGCATTCTAGGACATAAACGAGGGTATTCTAGGTGTTAGTGAGAACATGGGTGAGTAGGAGTGGCTCTAGGAAGCATTAAATGACCAAGAAGATACAAAAACCACCAAATACATGCACTAGCGCCTATGGTCAAACAATTTCCATGATTTAAGGGATGGGGAGCACACCAAGGTATGATCTATCATTATTGAGGGCACATGGGCAGTCAGAATGATCAAAAGAGAGTGCATGGGTGCAATTATTAGTCCAAAACACCTAATACACCAAGGTTGACCAATATAACCTAGTTTTGGATCATATAACATAGCATAAGACTAATGAAAATGTATCCTCGGTTTATAACTATGGTACTAAGGTGTATTAATGCTCTAACACCCCCCTTAATCCTGACTTAGTATAATTATACCACATTATTGATGCCTTGTCAACTAAGGCTCAAGTCACCTCTTACAAAAATTTATTTGTCCACATAACCAAGGTAAGGAGGAAAACCTCATGGGAACAAAATCTTCCCTCTAAAATGGACATGGAGAAAAATATGAAAGTGAATATAATCCATCACCATGTGTCACCCACTCCAAGAAGTGATCTCGTATAGTTGAATTCCTTCTCTGTGAAGCTCTTGCTGAAGATGTCAACAGTTTGCTCTATATATGGGTAATACTGCAATGATGTCACCTGCTCACGCACCAATATCTTGATGTATTGCATGTGTATCTAAATGTGTTTGGTCCTCTATCTCTACATTGGATCAATGGAAATATTGGTTTCAATTTTATTTTCACACCAAATGAATTTGGGTGAATCAAATGCGCATCCAAGTTCCCCAACAATACCTTGCAACCACACACATTGTGTAGATGCATTCACTGCTCCTTTATACTCATCCTCAGCTGGAGAGAGAGAGATATGGTGTGTTGTTTCTTTCTTTACCAGATATGGGACCATGTGAAAGCATGAAGACATGGCCTGAAGTCGACTTTCTTTCAATGGAATCTCCAACCCAATCTGAATCAATAAATCCAACTAGTTCTAGTGGAATACCAGTAGCATAGTGTACCCCGAAGTGTTTGGTTCTGTACACATAATGCAAGATTATTTTTTCATACTTCCAATGGATCTCATGAGGATCCTGCATATATCTAGAAAAAACACCTAGAACATATTCCAAATCAATTTGAGAGTGTGTAATATACAACAAAATCCCAACTAGTTGTTTGTGCAATGAATTGTCCACCAATGGAGATGCACCAAAATCACCTAGTTTTATTCCTAAGAGGAATGGGCACTTGGCTGCCTTACATTCAAACATTTTGAAATTCAATAAAAGGTATACATTATACTTTGGTTGGCTGACATTGATCCCTGCTTCATATTTCTAAATCTCTAATCCATTAAATTGTCTCAATGATCCAAGGTCAGTTGTGGAGAATTCACTATGCAAAAAAGACTTAATTGATCGAATTTATTTACTGCAGCTCCCTGTAATAAAAATTTCATCAAAATACAGTACTATGACCTGAAATAAATCACCAACATTCTGTAAATACACATAAGGATCAGATTTACATCTTTCAAATCCAAGGAATAGAATAAAATTGTCCATCTTGGCATACCAAGCCCCAGGGGCTTGCTTGAGGCCATAGAGATACTTATTTAACCTGCATACAAGTGAAGGATCATGAATGAAAAATTTAGGCTGATTTAGGCTGACCATGAATAAAATCACTCTTCACATCCATGTGGTGAACCTCTCGGCACTTACATGCAGCGATGGCCAAAACTAGCCTTATAGAGTCCATCTTTAGAACTGGTGCAAATGTCTCTATATAGTCCGCTCCTTGGACTAGAGAGAAGAATTTGGAAACAAACCTGCCATTATACTTGATATCATATACATCAGAAGAAACTTTGGTCCTATAGACCCACTTACATTGCACTAGTTTCTTCTTGGAGGGAAAGAGAACCAATTCCCAAGTCTCATTGTCTTGCAATGACTTGAACTCTTTTTGCATGGTTTTTTTCCATATTGGATAAAGTGATGCTTCCTAATATGTATCATTATCATATATAACCATCATAAATCATATCTATGAAATATTCAATTCACAAGTGGATAAGGCATTATGAAATTCAAATCTAGCGTTTGTAGACTCGTAGTGGATCTCCAGCAAGATCCTTGACTGCTTGAATGGTCTTCTAATCCCACTTGGGATGAATGGTTGAGTCATGATATGAATGCATGTCAAAATAATCATCATAAATATCAGAATCAGAAAAATCAAAGGAATTACCATCACGTACACCATCATGGAGTGGAGGATTTGAGCATTCCCCTTGAGCTAGCCTTGATCTCCTGCATGGGCTCTTCTTCAAACTGTACACTCCTTTCAATGAATGTTTTATAAGATGAGCGATAAAATATCTTGTATCCCTTTTCATATTCACAATATCCAACCATAATGGAACCCTTTCTTTCATTTTTCAAGGCCTTTCTCTTCTCTGGAGGAATCCTGGCCCAAGCCTTTGAGCCAAAAACCCTCAAATGAGAAACAATGGGCTTGTGACCACTCCAAGACTCATATGGAGTTTTTCCATCCAATAATTTGTGTGGAGATATGTTTTGAATATACACATCACATTTGATATCTTATTCCAGGATTAAAATCCTTTGCTTCCATCATACAGGTTTTCGTCTCCTTGACAGCCATGTTCTTGCGCTCTGCAACACCATTCTCTTATGGTGTGTAGGGCACAAAATGTTGCATTTGGATGCCACACTCTTCAAAAATATGATGTAAGTTATTATCTACATACTCCTTAACATTTTTAGTCCTAAGGACCTTGATCTTTTTCTCACATGCATTCTCAACTAAGGCTTTGTATACTTTGAAAGTCTCAAAAACCTTAGATTTTACCTTGAGAAAATACACCCAATAGTACCTTGACAAATCATCTATGAATGTCAACACATACCTTGAATTCCCATATGAGGGTGTGGGAATAGGCCCTATGGGATATAAATAGATAATATCAAGTACTTGGACAACCCTCATTGCCTTTCCTTTCTCATATCTGCGCTCAGCATGCTTTCCCACTACACACCCTTTGCATGTGCCATTGGAAAACTTGATGGTAGGAATCCCTTCAACCATGCTTTCCTTTCTTAGTTCTTGGAGGTACCTATAGTTTAGATGACCATATGTCTCATGGCACAAATTTATTGTCTCATTGGCATGTGACAAGAGCACAGTCTCTTGTGAGTATGGAAGGAAGTGAGATAATTTGTAAATTCCTAAATCATGGTAAGCAAAACCCACTGCCACAACTTGGCCTATAGATACTTCTAAGATCTCCACATAATTTTGAGTAAATTTTACTCTCTTGGTTGTACCCGTGTATGTCATTTTATAGACAGAGAGTAGGTTCACTACTATATCAGGCACAAACAACACCTTTTTGAAGTACCCATCTTCAAGATCAATTCTATCAATACCTTTGGCTTGGATTTTTGAATCATCACCCATGAGAATGAATGGACCATGCATGGAGACCATGTGCATGGAGGAACCTAATTCTATGATGAAGGAAGAAGAGCTTGAAGATCCAGTAACCAAAGCATGACACCTTTCTTTGTTGTCTGATCTTGAACCTCCCTCTTTCTTCCTTGTGCCTTCTGATGGTAGGATGTTTTTCTTCTCAAGTAGTTGCGCCATCATGTCAATGGTTTTCTTCATGCAAGAACTCTTTCGATTCCACCTTCATGAAAATAAGTGCATTTTTTCTACTCTTGCTTCTTCTTTTTTTGTCCTTTCTACGATTCGAACCCCCATCTAAATATTTGGACTTCTCCTACTTCTTATTCTCTTATTGCTTCGAATCTTTGGCTTTATTCTTGGCTTTGGATAGAGTCAAAACTCTTGTAGCAAGGGATTTATCCTTACTTGATTTGATGGTACCCATTTTGCACCAACTCGTCTTAAAGGCTTGAGTCAGTGACTCCATGATGTCTTCCAGTGATGGCATCCTCCAATTTTGAGATGTGAGCTTTCTAGAGTGGAATGTTGACACAAACAATGAATACTTTGGACCTAACTTCAAAAGAATGGACAATATAAGCTACTCATTTTTCTTTTCAATGCCACACTATTTTAGTTGAATCACCAATGATTTGAACTTGGTGAAGAAGTCTTGGATCATCTCAAAGTGAGTTGGGCTCAATGAGATCAACTCATTTTCGAGTTGGTGGCCTCTCATCTCATCAATTTTGCCAAACAATGACTTGATATTAATCCATAATTAATTGGGTGTTTTCAAACTGTCTACATGGAAGAGAAGGTCCCTTGAAATGCTGAGACAAAGCATCCCAAATGCCTCATCAAGTTTGTTGAAGTATTTCATTTTTTCCACAGCAGTGTTGGGTTCGGTCTCAGTCCCCATGGTGACTTTGTAAAAGAATTTTGAGCTCAACCGGATCACCATTTTAGGCTTCCATTTGAAATAATTGAATGTAATAATAAATACATGAGTCTTCTCCATTTCTTCTTACCCACTGAGTGATAGAAACACTGGTTGTACCTGCAATGCAAACACTCAATTTTTTTTTTAAAATGCCCTAATCAGCAACTCAAATGCTCTAGTTTTGATTTGAATATCCAAATAGCTCTGCTACAATGTGAGAATTGATTCACAGTAGGATATAGGAGCTAAGTGAATCCTCACAATTCGATATTACACGCAAAAAAACAGTAGAAAGAGTGAAATTAACACATATATATATGTAGTAAATAATTGAGTTTATTATGATTGTACAACATGTAAATGTGTTTGGATCAACTTTATATTACATTAGGGATAAATATTTATCCTTTCAAGGCAGTCTAGATGCATACATGTGTCAAGCTAGGATTTGACCTAAAAACCCCCCTAGGTGGACCAATGAGATCCCAAACCATCCCTAATGGTCACGAATTCATGTGTGTACATGGATGGAGCATTTGAGGACATAAATGAAGGTAGGATAGGCTTGGGTGATCACATGGGTGAGTTGTAATGGATCTAGGAAGAAATAAATGACCAAGAAGAGCCAAAAACCACCAAATACATGCACTAGCACCTATGGTCAAACAGTTTTTCGAATCTAAGGGATGGGGAGCACACCAACGTATGATATGTCATTAATGAGGGTGCATGTGCAGTCATAATGATCAAAAGAGAGTGCATGGGTACAATTATGAGTCCAAAACACCTAATACACCAAGGTTGACCAATATAACCTACTTTTGGACCATATAACATAGCATAAGACTAATGAAAATGTATCCTAGGTGTAGGACCATGGGAGTAAGGTGGATTAATTCTCTAACATCAACACATGAAAACATTGGGTGGATCTTGAAGTGGGCTGGAAGATTCAATATGTAAGCAACCACTAGAGGGTCTAATAAGGTCCTGAGAGCTTTAAAGGCATTAAACTAAGAAATTAGCCTCAATTGAAAAAGTAATCACTCATTATTATAGCAGTATATGAAATTATGTATTATATTTTTAATGTGTTTTTCATAAAATTTAGCTGGAACTTAACTACTTTATGATGAAAGTTGATTAAATAATTATCCTCATAAACATATAAGAAAGTAAAAAAAAAATAGATAAAAAATAAAAAATAAAACACTACAAAACCAATACCCACCATACTACCTAATTATATAAATGAAGAATAATGTATTCTTACAAAACACTTACTTCTCCAATACACATAAGAAATAAGAAAATAAATAAATAAAATTAAAAATATTGATGATGATGATAGTTATTAACGTTCATTGATACAAACTTTGGCATATTGGATCTTAAAAAGGAAATCAATCATTTGATTTCTTTAGAATTCTATTTCTATACTTTAAAAATTTTAAGAGAAGCATTCCTAAATCCCCATAGTTGTGATGAAGTAAAAGGTTAGGAAGGTGGGTGTATGCAATTCACCTCCTTATAATATCATAATTGTCTCTTATCCTCCAACTCTTTATTGCACCACCTCTTCTCTTTAAATGTATATGTAATAACACTTTTAATATTCTCACTATTCTATAGAGTGACATCTTCTTCAACTCCCATATGATTTAGCCAAGACTTGGCATCTTTATGCCAACTGCGATTATACCATAAGTAGTTTGAACTATAGTATGAAGCAATATTAGGAAACCTCTTGTCTCCCATGTTGTTTATATTGTTCATGTACATTAAATACCTAGTCATAGCCATGCTCTTAATCAAGGAGATACTCTCTTCCATGAGGAGGATAGGATAGGGTGTATTACATTTCATTTCAATGTTATATGTTATAAAGTGCTTTTGGATTATCTCTATCCTTCTCCATGATTCTCTAAAGATAGATCAACCCTAAACTTCATAACCACATAACATAACAAGCGTGATGAGAACCTCAAAGAGGAGTTTATTCATATCTCAAATCTAGAGGTCTACTGATTTTAAAATGTTTTCAATTCCATAATAAAATTTCCACCCTTCATTAATCATTTTCTTAATGCTATAGTTCCATTTAAGCTTATTATTAAGATGGATTATGAGATATTTATATGGTCACTTCCTCCAAGTTGTTGTTGTCATACATGAAATTATCATAAGTGGTACTTTGGGATTTAATTATCATAACCTTTGTTTTGTCAATTTTAACAATCATACCCATACTATAGAAAAAATATTTGAGAATATTAGTTGGTTATCGAGATCATAGGGACTCCTATCCATAAGAAAAATATTATAATCATAGAGAAGAAGGATGATGATTATACTAGCCAAAGTTGTGCCTGCACAACCTATCTATTCCAAACAACCCTCCAGATTTTTGAAGTGTAAGGGATAGAGGACAAACTTTCTTGACACATATATCATAATTAATTTCTTCTGACCAGCCCTCTGCTGGGATTAATTAATTAATCCTCCCTTGGCCACCATAGTCTAATTGTATTTTCCTAGATTAAGAGGTTATTACCACTTTACTAGTTCCATGGGGGACTCATATGGGACCCACCTAACACTTGATTTTCCTATTTGCAGGATTTTAGGAGCTCCAAAAAAAAATCCCTATAATTTAGGAACCCACTCTAAGTGTCTCCAACAATCACCAACAATTGACCCTAGTCGGTGTTCAATTATGTTCAGTTATTCTTTGATTCCCATCAGATAGTTCATATTTAGTTAGTATAGCACTATTTTACATGATTTAAGGGAGTTTTGGCACATTTTGTCACCCACCTTGATATGCTAACTGAGTGTGAACTAGTTTAGTTGTCGAAAGTTGCATTAGTGAGTCTCTAATGGTGATTTTCCCACATTAAGTTAGCAATGGAGTCGTCCCAAGTTGGTGGATTTGAATCCTAACTAAGGTATTTGAATTTTTCATATTTTATCATCATTGTATTACACATATGTTAATGATATTGAATGTAATGTTATGCTGACCAATTTTGTCTCTTAGTTGTTAAATTTGTCCATGAATGTTTAATTAGTGTATATTGCATTATTCCTTTCTCTTTCAACCTTCTTTTCACTAGTGAATTCATTCAGGCCTAAGGATCCTAAGATTTGATAAATTAAACATGGTATTAGAGCAGGTATTCAGGCCAACTTCAAACATCAGAAACTTCTATTAATGCAGGTCAAAAGAAATTGGGTTCCATATTAATCCTAGTATTCTTTACTTTCTCTCTTTGGATTATGTCTAGAGAAGTATAGCCAGGTGTGATGCACCCAAAGAAAGTGCACATGTCAAAGTGGAGAGTGTTTGAATTGGTTTTATTTTGAATTGAAGTGTTTTTGCCAATAAATTGAATATTTTCTGAAGAATATGTTGTTCCTTGAAGCTATAAGATGGACAATTCAGTCGCTTTAACTCCCATGATCCTCACACCCTTCAACTATCTTCACTCGAGGGATTATATGTAGCTATTATTGCACAACAAGGGTTTGTACAAGGTCACCATGGGCAGAGAGGTTGAACCCCAGCAACCTCTTGAAAATTCAAAGTATTTGAACAAGTTGGATGAAGCATTTGTCTTCATGAGGATCCACATCTCCAAGAAGTTATTCTTCCATCTTGGTGGACTGGAAACTCCAAAAGAAGTATAAGAGAAGCTAAAATCCTTATTTGGAAAGAAATATGAGTTGAGGGGCCATATTCTGGAGAATGAGCTTATAGCATTACAACCCAACAACTTCAAAACTATACATCAATTCTTCTCAAAATTCAAATCCCTTGTCATGCGCAGTGCCACGGCATATTCACCTAGTGCAATTATGAAATATCACCTGCATTCATGGAATATTAAAGAATACATCTAATTTAACTAGATATTGATAAATACCTACCAAAATCATTTTATTGATCCCCCCTTCGCAATACACAGTTCCAATTAAAAAACCCCTATTTTAACATGATATTCCTTATTTTTACTAGATACCACTTTTTATACCACTAAATACCTATAAAAACCCCATATCATACTCCCCACCCCACCCCCCCAATACCTACAATATATTTACATTATTTTTCACAATTTTAAAAACCCCCTTTAGGAATGAACATGATAAGATATTGGTCAATAAGGTGAATGCCCTGTGTGCAATGCAACCATTGTGGGATTGATAAAAATGGATGATAAATTGGTGCTCTTAATTATGAGAAAACTTGGCATGGAATTTTCATTGTTTGTATCCACCTTTCACTCTAGGAGACTGACAACTCCTAATTGGTGAATTCCATCCCTTGATTCCGTCACATAATCTATTATTCAGGAACAAGACAATATTATAAAAATGGGAGCTGTCAAAGTCTCCAAGAATTAGGCTCTCTTAGCTAGGGAGACTAAGAAGGATCAAGTAAAAGGGAAGAAGAAAGGAAAAGAGAAGAAGAACATTGATTTCAAGCCTAACGATAATTATAATCCTTCAGAAGGATCCTCACGTTCCAACAAGGATAAGCACAATAATTTTGACAATTCCAAGTGCTCTAACTGCAAGAGAGAAAATGATCTAGAGAATATGTGTATGAAGAAAACCGCAGACCATATGTCTAGGATTCTTGAACGAAACAATATTTCCCTTCCTGAAGGTGCAAAGAAGTCTAATTTTAGAAATAAGACTGAATATCATGAGAGGTTCCATGCTCTGAAGCAAGGATTTTCTCATTGATGTTGGAGCCTCCAACCACACGGTTTCCTCCAAAGAATCATTCTCTTCTTTGGATCTCTCTGGAGGACTAAGCATCCACATGGGAGATGAATCACAATCCTAGATATCGGGAAAGTTTCCATCAAATTTGAGGATGGAGTTTTCAAGAATATGCTTTATGTCCCTTCCCTTGTAGCAAATATGTTGTATGTATACTAGAAGATGACTCATACTGGCTCACCCAAGAAAGTCACATTTTATCCTGACACAATGGATATCTCAAGAATCTCTAATGGGAATCTGATAGCGAAAGGAGTTGTTAATCATGCCTTCAATGCATATGAATTTTCTCACTTTCTTCCTAATTCATATCCTAGTGCCTTATTGACTTATGATAATGAAATAAGAAAGACTTGGCATGAAAGTTTTGGTCATCCAAATTTCAAATATCTCCAGCAGCTGCACAATGAAGAGATGGTTGAGGGTTTGCATCTCATCAAGTCCTCTAAAGGTGTGTGTAATGGTTTCTTGGTAGGTAAGCACCAAGAGTGAAGGTATGATATTTGGAAGGAAAGATGAGTTGTCTCTATTCTTTACCTAGTTCACAGTGATGTCTCCAGACCAATTTCCACAACATCTATGAATGGATCTAGATAATTTTTTACCTTCATTGATGACTACTCAAGGTATTGTTGGATCTACTTCCTCAAGAAAAATTCTGAGATGTTTGAAACCTTTAAAATTTTCACATCCTTAGCTGATAACACTCTATGGAAGAAGATCAAAACACTTAGATTAGATAATGGAGGAGATTAAATCAAAATAGAATTCTAGCAATTGTGTGCTTCATCAGGTATTCAAATCCAACACTCGGTCCCATACACACCATAGAAAAATGGTGTAGCTAAGAGGAAGAACAAATCTCTAAAAGATATGGCTACATGTCTTATTCAAGCAAGAAATATTCCTCCATATCTGTGAGCCGAAGCAGTGAACTCTACCTCGTACATCCATAATAGAGTACCTCACAAGTTAGTGATTGGGGTCAATCCTTTCGAAGCATTGATGGGACATAAGCCTAATGTCTCACATCTGAGGGATTTTTGCTCCAAAGAATGGGACAAAATTCCTACTGATAAGAGGAAATCCTTCCAAGATTAGAGTAGAAAATCTATAATGTTGGGATATGTAGATGATGCAAGGGAATACAAACTCATGGATATTGCAACCAAAAAGTAATTCATAGAGCACAATGTTCAATTTGAAGAAGATCAGGTGCATGATCCACAACCAGCTGAAGAAGGTATAATTACTTCATCAAATCCTTTTTCTAGATAATGATCTTTTTACTAATATTTCATATTCAAAGTCCAAACAGGAGGATCAATATGATCAAGATATTAATGTTGATAATGAACCTCAATTATATCCAGATCCATATCAGACACCTTCTCCCACTCAAAGGCCTAAATGGGCCCAAAATCTTATTGAAGATGCTAGGAATAGTGTTGGGAATCTAGATAACATGAGAAGGACAAGATCTCAATATCAAGATGAAATCCTTGCACTCTACCATACAGATCCACTTCCCCTAGATAGGTGCTTCATGATGATGGGTTCAGATCCTCGATGGTACAGAGAGTATTTCCATGATCTAAGGTGGAAGGAATCCATGGATGATGATTTTGATTTTCTACAACACAAAAAACCCTAGGGTCTTGTCACTTTTCCTCCTGGGATGAAGTTATTTTAGTGAAAATGGATCTAAAAGACCAATCTTGCAGCTGATAGAACCAATCCCAATTATAAGGCTCGCTTAGTGGAAAAGGGGTACTCAAGAGTCCATGGGTTGGACTACAATGATCCATTCACTCCTGTTGCAAGAATGGACTCCAAAAGGATAGTCTTGGACATTGCAACTTCGAAGAGGTGGGGGATAAATCACATGGATGTGAAGAGTGCCTTCATCCATGGTGACCTAGAAGAGGAGATATATATGAGACATCCTGCGAGGTACACTAAATATTCCTCCTTGGTTTACAAACTGATGAAATATCTCTATGGGCTCAATCAAGACCTAAGGGCATCGTATGCCAAGATGGATTCATTCTTAATGTTACAGAAATTCAAGAGGTGTAAGTCTGACTATAATGTCTACATGTAGCAGAAAGAGGTATCCTTACTACTGATTGTTCTATATGTGGATGACTTTCTCATTACTAGTGGCTCGGCTGCTAGATTGAGAGGCATCAAGTCATCGTTTGAGTAAGGCATTCTCCATGACTGGTCTAGGATTGTCAAGGAATTTTATTTCTCTCGAAATAAATCAAAAATATTCAGGAATCATGATTACACAATCTAGATACATAGGATATTTTCTCAAAATATTCCACATGAATGATTGTAAAGCAACACTCTTCCCCTTCTTATCTGGCAGCAAGTTGGAAGAAGGTGGCTCCAAACCACTGGTTGACAGTACACTCTACAAACAACTAATTGGTATCATATTTTACCTCACCCATTTGACTGAGTGTTGGTTCTAGATACAAGCAGGACCCACAGGAGTTGCATTAGAAATTGGAAAAGTGCATTTTGCATTATGTGCAAGTCACGAGGGAGTTTGGGATCCACTATTCTATTCCTGCATAGCTAGATATGATTGGTTTTAATGATTCATACTGGGGTGGTGATAGTACTAACAAGAAATATACATTAGGATTTGAGTTCATGTTTGGATCTGGACCAATCTGCAAGTCAAGCAAGAAGCAAGAAAATCATGTTCTCTCTTCAGTTGAAGCAAAGTATCGAGGGGTTGTGAATGCATATATTCAGGAAGTTTGGCTACATGGTATTCTTACAGAGTTTTTCATTCGCACTTCTCCTTCAATAGACCTCTTTTGTGACAATAAAAGTGCAATCAAGATATCTAGTGATCCAATACATAAGCATTGGACAAAGAACATTGAATTCCACATGCATTACATTTGGGAACTAATGATTTAGTTATTGTTCCTTGTTTTCCTGCTTTTTTTTAAGGGGTCGGGGGGGTTCCCATGAGGTTTTCCCCATTTCCATGCTTTGTTAAGTAGGAATTGTTTCAGTTAGATTGTATGGGTGACCTTTCTTCTTAGTTTCCAGGGCCTAGGTTTTCCAAGTTAGGATTAAGGGGGGGTGTTAGGATTAATTAATTAAACCTCCATTGACCACCATTCTCAATTATCTTTTCCTAGCTTACGAGTTTATTGCCACTTCACTAGTGCCATGGGGGACTCATCTAGGTCCCACCTAACACTTGATGTGTTTTTCTACATGATATTAGGATCTCCAAAGACCAATCCCTATAATTTAGGAACCCACTCTGAGTGCCACCAGTAGTCACCGATAGTTAACCCTAGTCGATGTTCATTTATCTTCAGTTATGCTCTGATTCCCATCAATTAGTTCATCTTTAGTTAGTGTAGCGCCAGTTTGCATGATTTAGGGGAGGTTGGGTGCAATTTCTCACCTACCTTGATCAGTTAATTGAGTGTGAACTAGTTCAGTTATCCAAAGTTTCATTAGTGAGTCTCTAGTGGTGATTTTCCCATATTGAGTTAGCACTAGAGTCAATCTAAGTTGGTGGATTTGAATCCTACCTAAGTTATTTGAATTTTTCCTAATTTATCGTCATTGTATTACACACAAGTTAATGATATTTGATGTAATGTTATGATGTCCAATTTTATCTCTTAGTTTTTCAATTTTTCCATGAATGGTTGACCAGTGTATATTGAATTCTTCCTTTCCCCTTCAACCTTCTTTTCACAAGTGAATTCATTCAAGCATGAGGATCTTCAAATTTGCTAAATTAAACACCCTCAAATTTCTTAAACTTAACAATAGACTTTCAACATCCCTAAATTTCATAATATATATATATATATATATATTACTGCATGTAAATTTAAAAGTTCCTAGGAAATAATTCTAAGAGATGTTATACTTCATAATCCTCCTGTCGTAATGAGTATGGCTTTGTTAAAACTAATTTTAAGCACTCTGTTGAAAATACTATCGTAAAATCGTTTGTTGTTTATTCAGTTTGTTCTACTTAAGAGCTGATAAAGTAAAGATCATAGTCTTACTTAGCCTTCAAGGCTAACACATGAAACGTCGTCTTTTATTTGTGCAGGCGGATGAATTCACCTTTGATTTTGCTAAGAAAAAAGAGTCTTCGAATACAAGGCTTCAAACTCACATAAAGAGGGGCCACCAAGGTTTTGGACGTACAACTTGTCCCTAGCCCATTTTCAAAATAAAACATACTACATAGTTAAACCATATACTTTATACTACAGGGTGAGGACTCATGCAAACGAATTTGGTTTTAAATTTTAGGCATTGGTTGACTAGGCTTATTACCCATCATGGTGACAACATTGAATGAAGGACAAGCCATACCTCAAATCTCATGCATTCCATGTGACTGTAATAAAAACTCCCTTCTGCGACAAAAGGACAAAAGCAAAGCCCTAGGGTTTTAAATTCACCTCGAAGGATGCGACCATCATTTTGATGGTGTTTTGTTTGGTTTTTATTATCCTCCTACAACCTCTCTTGGCTTCTTGCTGCCTGGATTTGTAAAACTCCTAATAGATAACAGATATGGAGGGACCATAGAACTCGGCCCTCATCTCCTCCAAAAACTGTCCATGGTTGATTTGCTTGTGGATGAAGTTCAAGGTCTTGGTTCTGGTGATGACTGGGTGACTCTGTCTAGTTCTAAAGGTGCCAAGAAAGGTAATATATCTGTTATAATTCCCATCCTTTTTATTATTGTTTTTGAAGAACATCTTTATGAAAATATTCTATTTTTTTAACCTCTGAGTTCGTGCATGTAGGAGGTAAACAAAGCGGTCCTCTGCGACGAAGATCGTCATTGGATATTAATCCGAGGAAACCTTTCAACCAGTAAGACTTTTGGTCTTACATTTCCATGGCTCTATGGACAAGATGGTTGTCTTGATGTGTGTTTAAAACCTCCATATCTTTGGAACTTATCTATGTTCCTATTCGTTGTTATGAAAGTGATAAATTGACTTTGGTATATTGTGAACTTGATAATGCGAGGGAATATTTACACCTTCTGTGGACTCTTAAATGACTATCCCACTTTTGATAGTTATAATGTATATTCATTTTAGTTATGTTACATATTTTGATATTGTAATGATATTTTTACTTAACTCTATAAGATCCCATGAGGGTTTCGATACTGTAACCTCATTTACTCAGCTATCCAAGTGACTGTGTATACTTTTGGTAATTTCCTAAACTTGGCAATGTAAAGGATTTGTCTCCTATGGAGTCTTATGACTATGCCACTTTTTAATGTATCTATGCTTCGATACTAATATTTATTTTGATCATGTAAAGACAACCCATGAGTTTTTTTTCAATACTGTAATGTAATTATTGAGTTTCCTTCATTTTCGTGCTATAATTGTTTTATCATTTATACAATTTGTGAATATTTTGTGAATAAATAAAAAATGGTCGTGAGGCCCCTTTCTATTGATTGGTTCGGATAAAGGCCGAAATACCTCAATCAACGATGTTGACTGTTTATTAAATTCTAGCAATGGTTCTCTTTACAGTTTTTAAATAACCCGTGAGGGCTTTTAGAATTCCATAGCAGTGTTGTGGCTTCATTCTATTACTTGTAAAATACAGATAAGTGATTTTTGTTTATTATTTTAATGATACTCCATTTTACCGCTAGATATTTATCAGGCTCAGTCATTATTTATTGGTTACCTGTGTTGCATAAACTTAATAGTAAATATACTTTGATATTTTTTTGTTATTTTTATAAAACCATAAATACGATCATAAGGGCCTTGTAAAATTGAACATAATATGGCCATGAGTCATTTTACCTTAAATCACATGTTCTTATAAGGAAAAATATTGGGCCCTAGAGCCATTATCATAATAATCTATCAGGGTTTAACCTTGACTGCACAGATTGTAGCCTGTGAGGAATTTTATTTACAGTCATAGATATTACTTTTCTTTTACCCAATTGTCTTTCTTCATTTGATTACTAGCAGGTTTGGGGAGAATATTATAATGAAAATATTAATGATTTTTAGATCATGAGATCTCCTTCGATGTTAATCCAATTTATAAAACAATAGGTTCGTTAGGCCACTACCTGTAGGATTACAGTTCTGAATTTATAGCAAAAGAATTTAATCCCTAAGGTTGTTTTAATTTTTCTTCTGTGAGCAAAATTTTCTACAGATAAAAATTCCAATTAGGACTATAGGTTGTAACTAGTGCTAAAGCCTGTCAATAAAGTCGATTTGGTGTTATTAACTTTATAAGAAACTATCTGCATTATTTTTAGTAAATATCAGTGGATCCTAGCTCAGTTATTATTTATAATATGAAATGTTTTAATTCCTTCTTAAGTATTGAATCTATGTTTCAATGAAGAGGCCATAACTCGACCATATTGAAAAAGGTTAACTAGATATAAACATTGGATTTATCCTAATGTATTATGTTTATTTCTGTAGAAGCTTAATTTCTATTACTGGTTCAAATCCTAAATGATTTACAGAGCTAAAGAGGAGTTATGTTCTTAATACGATTTATTAGTCTTTTATATATATATATATATATATATATATATATAATAGTCTCTATATCTATTTGCTATAGGACTTTTACAAGTCTTTATGGAGAGATGGATATTTATTTGATTCTAAAATTTAGGTTAACAGAAAAATAATACCACTAATACTAACATTTTAGTAGTGTACAAATCTAAGGTATAAATGTTGTAGAAATACTCAAAAAATGGTACAAGCAGAAAGAATAACCTCATTTAAACTATGAAATACTTTACAGAGATAATTGAATCGATAGATTTAAACTTTAATTATATTAAACAGAATTGTAGCATTCCTAAGAACTTCCATATATAGAGTTCATAACATATCCAAATTATCCTATTTATATTTACTAAACATATTCCAAATAAAGTACAGATTCAAAATTAATTGACAGTTGAACATGGATAATATGCAGAAGGGAACAAACACCCAAAGGTGACTGTTCCACACAACCTTCTCCTGAAGTATCCAAAGTTACTTGCTTAGGACCCCTGATCCTGTTCATTGAACTACTAGGACGAATATCTATGAATATAGCCCACACAATAAACTTGTTGCAACTTAGCACTCAGTAGAAGACTTATCTCAACAACTCACTTTAGCTATCCCCTCATCCAATTTCTTGTGTGCCTAGATTTTCAGTTTGCAGCAGCCACAAGGTTCATTCACTTAGAAATCAGAATGAGTGGTGACCCTCCTACTCAATTTAATGGTTTATATAATATTGCCTAAGTCTTTGGGTCAGTTTTGGAATTAAATGAGCCACCAGCTTAGTTCCCCCCTCTCAGGGAACATGACCACATTTTTAGGGATTATGCTTCTTGCAATAGCTAGAAAGTGAAATGCTAGTGTTGACATTTGTCAACCATCCTTCTACAGCTACTCATTTCTCCTGGTGGGTTGGTGAACACTCATTTAATAGTCTCCCTTAGATATGTGTCTCTTCTTATTAATTATTAAAAATAAATAATTTTTCAATTACAATCATCCTTGACCAACTTGGTCATAAAACTTTCCAATAAATTTAACATAATGTTTTTTTCTGAAATAAATAATAAATGTTTATTTTTCAGTTTTGGGTATGTTACAAACCTTCTCATACAACCTTATCACAACAAATCTTAACTAAAAAGTTACTTTGACTCTTCTAATCTTTTCAAAGTGTTAGTTCTTGGCACTATGTCAAATGCTTTTCTAAATTCAACAAAGAAACAAAAAATATTAGTTCTATTATTGCGATAGCCCTCAATAATGGTCATATAAGTAACAAGGTGTTCCATAGTTGAATTATAGCCCTAAAAATTTTCCTGGCCTTTAGCTCTTTCTCCATGACTTTCTAGCCCTATGTGAATCTTATTTTCTAGAATAATTCCATATAATTTGGCTAAAAGAGGGCTAATTATAGCGGTCATATAAATAGATGGATTGTTTTTATCTCCACTTTTAAAAATAGGAACAATGGGGGTTTTGTCCAAGGTTTAGGGATACCATGTCTGCCTGTTAAATTGAAGAGCTTTTGTATGTGAGGAATGAGGATAGACACGTCAATTTTTAAGATTTATGGTTGGTATCTTTCAATGTTCTTAGCTTTCCCTTTGGTGAGTCACTTAACCCCAAACCCTATGTATTCTAAATAATAATAAAATCAGATGTAAAATGGTTTTTAATGTTGTTAATGACATCAAAGCATTAGTAAAAAATTTAAAGTAAGAATCTCAAGGGAATCGTATGGTTTTCATGAGATCTACAACTTAGAATTTGTCTCCAAATTTTTTTAGGATCTGCATTAGATATTCTATATTCACATCATATTTATTTCTTATTTTCATGATGTATAATTTTATAGAAAGTATACCAAAACCCTCTCTCTCTATATATATAAAATAACATGGGGATTATAATTGTCACCTTTAGATTTGGATATTCCCATGATTTGGAAAAAAATTTAAATTATAAGGCAATATCAAGGAACAATCACCCCTTGCTAGCAAGGGTTTAGACCGATTAGCAATAGAGTGTATGTTAAGGCACTGTTGTACCACATTTTATCCATCTTTCACATACCATTTATCACCTTATTCATATCTTATCCTTCCATAAAACCATTAATATCCATCATTTTCATGACTAAATATGGGTTACCTTGTTATTTTCCAAATCATTTATTTTTTAGTATTTTGAGTGAATTTGTGGTTAACTATTGAGAAAAATAACATATTTTCATTATACTTTAAAGTTGGAAGAGTTTGGTGATGTTTGCATGTGTATTTCAAGACTTTAACAAGCTCAAAAGTCACCACCTAGCCTCAAATTCGAATTTCATCTTCAAGATGCGCGCTAATTTCAAGGAGAAGATCATGGAAATGTGGAGAGTATCTCATCCAATGATTGTTGGAGGATTTGAAGGGATAAGTTGAGAGAAAAGTGGATTTGTTGAGAATTTTGAGGGATAAGTTGAGAGAATAGTGGATCTGTAATTATGATTAGTTATCTTGAATTCGTGTATAAATAGGAGAGATCTCTCCTCATTTTGGATAGAGGCCTCTTTAGTGGTTTGGAAGTAGAGAATAGTTTAGATCTGTTGAGAGTTAGTCATAGAGTGGATTTTCATTGTTATGTAATGGAGATGATGTTGTAGTGCAAATCCTTTTATTCTCCCCTATTAATTTGAATTTCTTTCTTATGAATTGTTAGTATAGAATTTCAGTGATTTCTTTCTTATGCATTGTCAATATAGATTTTATGTGAGCTCACTTAATGTTGATTGCTTTATATCAGTTTATTTCATGAAATTTTATGCTTTCTTAGATCATATTTATTTCATGCAATTTCCTGTTTTTCTAGATTAGATTTCTTTTCATGTCATTTCCTGTTTTTGCAAATTTAATTCAATTTCAGTTAGTAATACTCTACCCCTGCATATATTTTGTATGTACCGCACAAGTCTACGCTCTCTCCGGGTTGACAATTAAATCATTGGATATCTGTTATAAATTGTTTAATATTTTTCCCCAACATTTTAGCGTCGTTGTCGGGGAGGTGCTAAAAGGGATCAGAGTTTAGATAGGTAGATAGTTTGTTTTTTTACATAGAAAGGGGGAGGAGAAACGGTAAGACGCAAGGACGACTTCACTACGGAATTTCCGTGGTGTAAAAGCTAGATGCATCCACTTTAGTGGGTCACCCCAAAGCCTTGTTGTTTTCGCAAGTGTGTTTATTTTTCTACAAAGTGTTTATTTTTTCTGTAAAGTGTTTTCTTTTATTTTCTGCAAATGCAAGTTTTTCTTTTTCATTTACAGTTTTGTAGTGTAAAGTTTGAAATTCTTTCATTTTTGGGCTACACTTTGTTTCATACTAACTTTTTTTTAACTTTGTATCTATTCATTTTTATTTTGTACAGATTTTTGTGTACTTCTTATCTATGTTTTTGCACTCTTTTTGTAACTAACCCATTTTGTACTGTTTTTTTTTGCATTTGTCATGTACATGTTTTTCATTTTTTTGAAGCATTTGATTTCAGTAAAATGATTTTAGGATGAACCTAAGCCTAGAGAGGCTCACTCATATCTTAGCAAAAACTAGGATCTCCTCTTCTTAAGAAGAGGAGATCTTGACAGCAATCAAGGATGAAATCACTCTTCTTGAAGTAAACATGGAAGAATCGACAGTTGAAGAATCATGCATATCAGATGAAGAACACATGTTCGAACTGAAGATTGAAGAGGATGGAGAAGGGATCTCGGGTGATCATCATGCAAACGAAAGCTGCGTCGAGCAATGGTTCCAAGCAAGTGTTAGGTTAGATCATTTTTGTTTTTGTTTTTGTTTTTACTTTGTTAATTTACATTTAGAATCCCTAATTTCTCATACTTTTGAATACATTAGGTTTCATTTTGTAAAATCGTATGTAAACATTCTTTTGTTGCTTTTACATGTATGGTTCCATTGGAAATTTCAGTACACTTAGATGAGTGAAAATTTTAATTAAAGTAAAGTAGGTATATTTTAGTTTTTATTTCTAATTCAAAATTAGCATGTAGAATGCTTTAATTTGCTTTAATGTTTTTGTTTACTAAAATTTTCATTTTTGTCTTATTTACTATTTTGTTTTTAATTTTATGAGGAATTAAAAATAGTTTTAATCCTCTAAATTTAAAAATATTTATGAAAAAAAAAACAATTGAAATTTTGATTTTTTTTCATTCTGAACTTTCATGTTTATTTAAATAAATTTTCATGCTAGGAATAAAATATAAAAAAAATAAATTAGGGATTAGTTTCTTTTAAATCTAAGAATAATTAAAAAATAAAATAAATAAACAAATACTAGTTTTTACAATGCTTGTTTTAAATCTTAGTTTTTTTTAAATTTAAATTTAAATTTAATTTATAAAAAGTAAATATATATATATATATAAAATAAAATTTAACCTTTTGATGGACACCTGCAATTCAAACATTAAACATTAAACAAAATAATATATATATATAATAAAATAATAAAATTATAATAAAAATTAAAATTACAGATCTTTCGACCTATTTTTCGCGCATTCGATCTACGCATTCGACCTATCTTTCAATAATCCTGTACATTCCATCCTTCGACTTATCTTTCGATCCACCTTCTCCAAACAATTCTGCAAACACAAACATTCAAAAGAAGCAAACATAAGATAATAGGGAAACTCGTGTTCTTATTTGCGAAAGCAGAACAATGTCAAAAGCAAGTTACATATAAGCAATATGAACCTGGATGTGAGAAAAGGCATTAAATGCAAACATTTTTCCCATAACTTCCGTTTGTTGTTGAAGCTTGGCGTGATTATCTCAGGGATCTAATGTATGCCTTAAAGCCACGAACCATCACCATATGTTGACCGTTGCGAAAGTTCGTACGTGGCGAGGTTTTATTTGGAATCCCTGGGTTGTTGCATCCATCGCACGTGAAACACTATCCCATTCTCCAATTGGTGCTTTCCACTCCCTCTGTAACTGTTCAATCATGATAACAATCCAGTGATTCATGGATCGCTTTGCACCTAGATTGGGTTGATTAACCACTTTTACTCATGCGCACCGGTGGATTGAATTAATAGGATGGGCTCTCTCAGGCTAATACGTTTGTTGGTTAAAGAAATCTCATCTGCTAGTACCATGGCTGCAATGTGTGAGTTTGTGGAATGGGCTCTACAACCCCTTGTTTTCCCCCTGTCTGCTCGATTTAATCTCAACATGCAGAAGATCGCCTGCACTTAGGTGTGTAAAAACAATCTTTTCACACTGAGTGAGGAGGGAGTCTACCGTAGTGGAGTTTAGTGGAGCAGTGGAGTTGAGAGGGATGAGATCTTTGAGCAGGATTTGATCGAGAGAAAATTCAGGGTGTTTGGCACTTGGAGCATGAACGTGAAGAAATGCGTGGTAATTTTGCCCTTGTTTAACCAGGACAAGAAATTCTATGTGTTAAAATCATATTTACATGTTTTTTACAAGTGATTGTCTTTGTTTGAATGGGAGTGACAACCCCAATCATTCAGGAAACTATGTATGCGCTTATATAGTGGATTTGTTTTATATATAACTCGAGTCAACCTAATCGTGAATTCTTTTTGCACACGAGGAATAAAAACCACGGCTTAAAAGAGCTCATTAAATCATTAAATTATAACCAACAGTGAAGACGGCATAAAGAGCCAAGTTAATAGGCTCGATATATGTGGGTGTTGTATATGCTACTATACGTGATATTGTATGTAAGATGGCTGGGTGAATCCATAAATAAAATAGACTCTGAAAATACATATATAAAAACCTACAAACAAGACTGTGTGTCTAAAAAGGGGATATTCAGATATTAGTCCCATTGTTCCATAAATTAATCTTATTTGAGGAGATTGGACAGTGTATAGTTTGCTGAAACAACACATCCAAAAGCTATGACTATTAATGTTGGACATCGCTTAGGGGATGAGAGGGTTTTTTTTGGTAACATGGGAAATAGTAGTAAGTAGTAGATGGCTGCCAATTAACTAGTCAAACATAGCTGGAAAACTGCAAATCACCTCAGAGACAACGTATTCATGGTATGCTAAGCTCTGCGAAATGATGGAATAGCCTACCCTTTAGAAATCAAAACAAATCACTCTAAATTTTGAAATCAAACAGATATTATCATAGATGCTTATCCCTGGGACTACCAAATGTTATGGATTTATTTTTTCAGTTTTTTAGATAGCTCTGCCCCAATAATGGTGGCCGGGACTACCAAATGTAATGGATTTATTTTTTCAGTTTTTTAGATAGCTCTGCCCCAGTAATGGTGGCTCACGCGCACTATCAAGATGAGTGTTGTAGTATTAATTTTCAACCAAGTCTATGATACACATCCAATACCTCTTCCTCCCAGCCCTTGAGATTCTCTTTGCTAAATGCATACACTCCCTCATGGTATGCATGAGACTGCTATATTATCCGAATTGATGGTCTCGTCCGTCCATGGATCCCAATATGGTAGATAATCCCAACCAAGGAGCCCGGCTATGACTGGACTATGACTGATTTACGGTTTACAATTTAATAAAAAAAGATTATCCAACGGAATGACATTCTAGCTCTGACCAGCCGGCATACAATAAGACAGACCTGCTGGCAATGATTGACATTTGCATACAGTTACAAATGGTTGCTTAGGGTTTTAATAGACAAATGAAACTTCAAAATAATTTAATAATATATACAGTAAATGTTTTACTTATTTTAACATAATTGGGCGATTTTGCCAGTATAAGGCATCGTGGTTTCAAGCCTAAGCGGGTTTTTTTAATTGATGCCAAACCCATCAGAAAAAGAGTGGATAGTTTCGAGCCTTTAGCGGGCTTTTTGGCATATGTCGATAGAATGGATTAGAAGACAGTGTAGCTAATGCATTTAACAAAATATTGAATGAAGATCAAACCCAGTAATCAAATTTGTTCACAACGATTACCAAGTAAAATATAAATATAAAAGTCAGATATATTTTTTTTTGGATAATACATGCTAGAAATACATTTTTTTTATCCATTATAATATTTGGATATGAAAAACTGAAAATATAATTTTTTTAAAGAATACATTCTTTTTAAGTTGTAGGTGTAGGAGTGGGATTGAAATTCTTTTAATGTTATAGAAAACCACACCCGAGCCTAGTAAATACATTTAATGTCCAAAAATTAGTTGCAAGAGTAATATCTTAACCAAATAAACCAAACTTAAAAAACATTTGCTTACTTTTAGTTTTAGTTTTTTTTATAGAAACCATTATAATTTTTTTTAATTAGAAATAAAAAGTTAGATAACTAAATAAATTTAAAATTAGAAAATTAGAAATAATAAAAATTTAGATAAATAAATAAATTTAAAAAAAAACAGTAAAACTTTAAAAAAAATAACAAAAACAATATAAAATTAAATAATATAAGAAACAAAACATAAATTAAATTAAATGTCACTATTTTAAAGAGGACTTTTATAAACAAACCAAATAAAAATAAATAAACAAAAAAATTAAAAAACAAAAGATTAATGTAATATTAAAATATTAAAAAATTGGATTAGTATATTTTATTTTTACTTTTTTTTAGTTTATATATATATGATTAACAATAATTAGAATACACAAAACAATTAAAAATAAAAATTTTAGGTCAAACATAAAATAATGTTATAAATTTAATGTCGCAGTCATGCCTTCTTCTTGATTTTTATTTTTGCGCAGTGGGACCTGGCACATCTTTCATTTGGGGGAGGTAGGTGTCTTTTTTAAGCTGCCAAATTTACCAGAGAAATTGCTTGTTTGCACACTCTTCTCTATTCTAGATCATTAAGATAGTATGTTTTTAGAAGGGTCGACCACTGAAAAGGTTGACCCTCTCTCTCTGTTGCTCAATCATTATATTAGAATGCTTTCATTAAAAACTAAAAACATATAAATAAATAAAAATTATTAGGTAACAAACAAAATCATAAAATCAAAAACTACAAATTAACTTGATCAAATTTTATGTTTGTTGTGCTAACTTGTTTTCGCAAGTCACCAAAAAACAGGTTTTGACAAGAAGGGTTGCTTAACATGCGTTGCCACTTTCAGCTATAAAATCATTTTATTTATTCTCTTCGACTTGGTTTGTTAAGCACATATTTTCCTATATTTTCAATGCTCTCACAAGTTTGTTGTAGGGAAATACTAACCTTTTTTTTGCAGGTTTAAAGACGAATAAATGGCATGCAAAAATAATTTTCAGAATCGCAAGAAATTTTCAGAAAAATGTTCCATTGAAAGCTTGAAGAAGTTGAGTTTTCACTATGTATGTCATAACATTTTGCTACCACACAGAATCCCTTTAGAAACCAATTACGCCATTTCATTATTACTTACCCTTTTTCGTTCCAAGCTTATTCATCATCCATGTTAGAGTCTACTTTTTATGCCTTATACATCATAACTTCCCGCATGTCCACTTCTTTGAGTCGCACACATTTTTTCCTCATTTTCATTTTATCTTTTTTCCTTCTGAATAAAACCATTCAACTTCCTTTCCATGACTACATTGTTTTTTATCCCTGCCATAAAAACTATTTGACCCTCATATCTTTCATCTATAATCCTACCACTCATTATGTACAACCCGTGTTGACTGATGTGGGATTCCTTAAGGCCCACCTTTCAACAAGTCTTGTCCCATCGACCTCAGCACCTTATCTAGGATAGAGACTAGAGTTCATTTTTTAGTACATTGAGGCTTGCATGCCTTAATGGCAAGTTCTCTCGCTGATAATCATGGGAATACATCAATGTCCCTTGATCGTTAGATCTTGCAAGTGACTCGACATCAGCACATTTATTCGCACTTTGTAAGATGTACTTAGGTACCTTGGCACTCATTGACATCAATGGTGAGATTTCCTCACATTGGTTAACAACATTCATCAATGGTCAATAATCCAATGACTTATTTTCATGTTCAACATTGACACATTTATTTGCATGGTAAGAATTGTACCATCGGGTTTTGTAGGAGGTGAAGACTATATACTTTTCATAACACCATCAACAGTTTTACAGTAGCATACTCCAGCCATATGAGAGTACCATAGTTCTACTTCCAGCTCTCATATTTTACTTCATCCAACCAAGCAACAGTTCAGATCCTTTAATTCACATTCTATTATTTAACAGTAGCAACCACATTCCTATTGCATAAGTTCATCAACTTTTTGGGTAATGTTGTTTTCTAATCTTTAACCATGTAATTCCTTAAATGCTAAAAAATGAATGAATTTGGAAAATTCTCTCACTACATTCCCTTTCTCCTTTTCATAAACCTAATAATCGTAAGTTGGGGCAGGGGGGGGCGGAGGGGACTATTCATTACCATTTTACATATTCATCATCTTATTTACCATTAACCAACATGTCTTTCCCAAACTATGCTATATATATTGGCATGATTCATAATATAAAGAAAAGGCTTTCCAATTCACATTGATGGTTCATCATTTCTAATGCATGTATACTTTTAAATCTTATGTATTGCAGCAAAAATACAAGTTAAACAAGCGAATCTTGTTAACACAAGAACCAACATTTGTTATACTTATGGTTGTCACACAAGAACTAACCATAACAAAAATTGTTGCCACTCATGCATTTCAATTCCTAGAATGATTTACTGTTACATACCATCATCATGTAAAGCCCATCTACAAAGCCAAAAGGTTTAAGAGAATCAATGCATAGTTGCATGAGGACATGCAACCAGTCAAGTTGGAGGGAATGTTGAGCCGCAAAAATACCACGTTTTATTCATCTTTGACATACCATTTATCACCTTATTCCTATTTTATCCTTCCATAAAACCATTAATATCCATCATTTTCATGACTAAATATGGGTTACCTTGTTATTTTTCAAATCNGTGTATTTGAGGGCTTTAACAAGCTCAAAAGTCACCACCTAGCCTCAAATTCGAATTTCATCTTCAAGATGTGGGCTAATTTCAAGGAAAAGATCATGGAAATGTGGAGAGAATATCTCATCCAATACTTGTTGGAGGATTTGAAGGTATAAGTTGAGAGAAAGGTGGATTTGTTGAGGATTTTGAGGGATAAATTGAGAGAATAGTGGATTTGTAATTATGATTAGCTATCTTGAATTCATATATAAATAGGAGGGCTCTCTCGTCATTTTGGTTAGAGGCCTCTCTAGTAGAGAATAGTTTATATTTGTTGAGAGTTAGTCATAAAGTGGATTTTCATTGTTATGTAATGGAGATGATGCTGTAATGCAAATCCTTTTATTCTCCCATGCTAATTTGAGTTTCTTTCTTATGAATTGTTAGTATAGAATTTTAGTGATTTCTTTCATATGCATTATCAGTATATATTTTATGTGATCTCACTAGTTAATGTTGATTGCTTTATATTAGTTTATTTCATGCAATTTTATGCTTTCTTAGATCATATTTATTTCATGCAATTTCCTGTTTTTCTAGATTAGATTTATTTTCATGTCATTTCCTGTTTTTGCAATTTTAATTCAATTTCAGTTAGTAATACTCTGCCCCTACATATATTTTGTATGTACCTCACAAGTTTACGCTCTCTCCAGGTTGACAATTAAATCGTTAGATATATGTTATAAATTGTTTAATGTTTTTCCCCAATAGACACTCCTTGTGACGTCACAGGTTCAAACCTCATCTTACACGTGTGTGTGGATGCACCTAGGAGTATAGTGGTAGAAGGAATGGATCCCTGGACCCTGTATCATATGAGTACCATCTTTGCCCCTGGTTGTTGTTTCCACTAATACAAAAAACAAAAAAATGAACAATCACCACCTCAACCTCACAACTCCAAATCTATACAACATTCTCAATTACCTCTTAAACTTCCCTTAAGGATACCATATCTATACCTCAAGTAACATGGATAAATCTAGTGGAATGGAACCCCAAACTAGCTCTCCCCTCCTCTCTTTAGATAAAAAAAATAGAAGTAATATCAATTCTAATTAAAATATTTGAATCGATCGTATTATGTATATAGTATATATTTCAATAATATATACAAATATGTTAAGATTTAAGAATACATATTTTAATTGTTATATATATATCCTAAAAATTTAAAATTCAATGCCGGCCAATATAACTTATGGTTGCTAAAGTTTAAACTACAAACAATTTAATTCAAGCTTGAACTTGTTGAACTCAAGAAATAAAGTTTGAATTATTTTTTCTCCACATATTCACTTTGAATTTGACAACATTTTTTAATAGAAATTAATTATGTTGTAAGGCGCTTTTTTTAATGTGAGTTTTTATGTTTTAAAAGTTTATAAATCAATCTGGGTTGTTGGATGTCGTTAGATGATCCTTTGAGAGTTTAGGATGTAAATATGTTTGCTTTTTGACATATTTCTTTGTGAGCTTATGTCTTTGGATGGAACGTTTAGCTAGGGTGGTGGGGGTAGTTTGATGTGACAAGGTTTTGGTTAAGCCTTAAAACATTTTCCACATTCATGATGAATTGATCATCCAAACTTTATTTTACAAAGAAAAACAATTCATGGTGGTTGTATGTATTAATTCATATAAGTTATAACCAAGGTAGGAATTTCAAATGACGGACACTCGTCAAAATTATCAGTAACTATTAAAATCTAAAACGTTTTCTGTAATCTAAGCCAGAATTTGATGATCTCGGTAAAATCTTAATTGTATTTGATAGGTAAATTGGCTCATGACGGTCATTTACCCATCAAATTCCATCCCCGGTTATAACAATTGGTTTAATTCACTTATATGTTGTAATGGAAAGTGGTGTTTGTATTTTTTTTTATGTACACTCCATCATAGGTTGCTAGAAATATTTAATGAATTTGTGAATGACACCATCAACCCATCCTACAAATTTGGTTAGAAAAAAATGTATCTCATATGGAAAATGTATAGAGATGACAAAGTCTTTCACCATCCAATCATAAAGACGTTCCTAAAATGTGGAAAGTGCATCACAGATTCATGCGATTGAGAGATTGGGGAATGGAAAATAATTATGGATATGGGGAAGAACAAAGAAAAAAGGGAGTTCTCTAGCATTTAATTAGCATAGTCAAACAAATACTTATCATAAAAAATATTTCTCATATAGAAAATTTGTAGTGATAACAAAGTCCCTTCACCATCTAATCACAAGAACACTGCTAAAAAGTGAAAAATGCATCATAGATTCATGGGATAAAGAGATTCGTGAATTGAAAATAATCAAGGATATGGGGTAGAAAAAAGGAAATATTTCTCCAACATCCCATTAACATAATCAAACAGATAATCATAGGAATGAATTATGACAATTCCATTGAAAACTAAAGTTTTTTCCTTGAGTTTAGAACCTCCGAAATAAATAGAAATATTGTGACAAGTGTACCAAAGATATAGAGAGGAATTCATTGGCTTTCGAACACAATAATTATTATTTAAAATGGATATAGAATTTAGTTCAAAGGAATTTATTCCATATGCATGTCAGTGTTCTATATGCAAGGTTTTAAAAATTTCAACAAATATTCACAAAAGTTCAACAAGTTAAACCAACTTATTTGCAAAAAAAACTAAATTAGGAATCACTAAAAACCCTTCCTTATAAACCCTTGTTCTTTTCGGCCTCCATATACTTCTACTCAACTCATGTAATTCCCCACTTGTCCATTCCTAAACAACTCCAACTACAGCTCCTGCTCCCTAGTCTCCTTTGGTATCCACTACTTTATCCATCTTAGACTTTTCGGGCTCCATATACTTCTACTCAGCTCATGTAATTCCCCACTTGTCCATTCCTAAACAACTCCAACTCCAGCTCTTGCTCCCTAGTCTCCTTTGGTATCCACTACTTTGTCCATCTCAGACTGCACCACATCTTCTCAAAACAAAACCCTAAAAAAAATCGATTGAGTTAATAACCATCTTCATATTATATTAAAAACATAGCTCTTAAAATATACACATATCCATTATAATGAAATGTGTAAAATATATATTTTATACTATACACATATCCATTGGATTGAAATTCCCAACTAGCTACTTCTACGAAATTATCATGTGACTATGTGTTCCATCATTATAGGAGAATATGAAGTTGTGCTACTACATCAATTCTTTGAGGTTATTGTTCAAATTAGAATTGAGAATATACTACATTATGAACGAAAGGTAAGCGAGTGTCAAGTGAATTGTTTTATCCCTTGTGCTGTGGATAATTTGAAGAATAGTATTGTGCAATTGTGATGCAAATAACTCTTAAATTCCTAGAGAGTGGAATCCATGGCATTAGTGGAATTAAACTAGAGGAGAAAAAGTGATAAGGGTATAAATAACCATGCCAAGGCCCTCTTCATATACTCCACCATTGACGCAATGTCCCCTCCCCACACAAAGATATGTACTACATGTCCAAAAAATCAAAGAAACCATACTTTTTATATTCCTCAGGTCATGAACGATTATGACACTTGTGAAGGGCCTTATTTTGGAACAAAATGGTGCTAGGTTCACTCCAATCCACAAAAACGAAAAAACCACCATTAACAGTTGTTAGTTTCCTACCCTAACCCCCTTACATTATCAATGTATAAGTCCAGAAGGCCCATTAGATATTTAGTGGATATTTACTTAATGAAAAAGGGCCCAGTGATTAAATAAATTCCCTTAGGTAGTGGACCATAGCAGGACCACAAGTAGTTAGGAATTTGACTTTTGAAACAATATATAGAGAGTATTAAATGCAATGTTAGTCAAGTATTGTCATTGTATTTGGATATTTTATCTTAGAGGTTTCCCCCTTAAAGTGTCAAGTGAACATAACTATATATTTTATATATTCTCTCTTGTATTTTCTATCTTTTCTACAAATTTCTAGGTTTAAGAATATTACAAGTGGTATCAGAGCTATTTCTTGGGGAAAAAATGAAAATGTTTAAATGATAATATGCATGTTAGTTGTCCAAGGCTACATAGATTCTTCGAATGTTTTTCTCCAAAAGTTCTATTGTAGTTGCTTCTTGAAGAATTTTCATAGACCTCATTCTATCTTCCCATCGAGGAAAATCCCTGTAGAAATGATTTCCTTCGCATCCTCAACATTTGATTGGTTTCCTTGTTCTTTTTCCTAAATACTCTATTGTATTTGATCCACTATGGTATTCTTGGATTGGTTGATATTTATTAGAATTTTTTTTTAAGAAAGGATTTTTAAATCTAAGTCGCAAGATTTGACAAATTTGAACCTTCAGGTTCGAAATTCTCCTAATCTCAAGCTAGTTGAAATCTAAAGGAAAGTTTTAAGGTGAATTTAATAAAAATAAAAAACAATTGAGTTGGTTTCTTAACCTAAACCTTAGTCCTAACACCCTATACACTACCTACCCCAATCTTGACTCCAACCCACATGTGATGTTTTTCCTATATACTTATCTCCACCTAGCAAACAAACCATCATGCTAATGCTTAGAGATCACGACTCCATAAGTTTTGATCTTAGTGTTCACAAATTACTTCTACTGCTCACAGTCACCAATTCATTGTTTGAGTTACAGACCATAATCTACAAGTGAAACTACAATCATAGACCCACTATTATGTTGTGATTCCCTTGAAGATTGAAGTTAATCGCGATTGATATTATATTTACTTAATCAGTTAAGCTTAAAGTTGAAACAAACCCCAAGTCCTGCATTTCCATTTCCATGAGTGAATTGTTGATGTATTTTTTATTATTTTTTACTTTATTTTAGTTATATATATATATGTGTGTGTGTGTGTGTATATCTATATTTACATATATATAGATACACACACACACACACACACACACACACACATATATATATATATATATATTGGAAACTAAAGATGAATCTCAAATGAACCTCATCAAGCAATTCAAATTCGAATCGAATCAAATGGTTATCGAATTCAAATTTGAATTCGAACCATGTGACTTAGGTTTAAATTATTCCTTCCATGATCTTACTTATTTTTATTTTTATCTCTCCAATACTTCTGAAAATATGATCTTCCTTTGTTCTAGTCTTACATGTATTTGGCCTTCTTGATTTCATGTTCTAGATTCATGTGCTCATCAAATTGAATTTTATGTAGGTATCCCACTTAGAAATCTCTAAATAATTACCTTTTGATCCCTAATAAACATAACATTTCTTCTTAATTCTAAATAAATCCTCTCATATTCCTCCATGGTCATATTTCATAGCTTGAGTTCAAATAACTCCCTCTTTTTATCATAATAATGTTCTAAGAAGTACTTTTTCTATAAATACTTCTAGAATTGTTTCCATCAAATCCTCTTCTCATTAGCGTGCTTCACTTTAGAAAGATGATCCCTCCAAATTAAGTTTTTTCCTTGTAGATTCTAAATGGAAACTCTAGCCTCCATGTTAGAATAGTACTTGTGAAATTGAAGGTACTTCCTCATCCCCAATAACCAAGCTTCAACATCTTATCCATTCTTGCTTCCACCATAAAATTTGGGTAACTTAGTCTTTCTATGTTCCCCTTATGGATCCTCTTATACATGTCTTATTTTCTATGTCTAATTGGGGGCACTACTGCACTACTCCTTGATTCTTCATATGTGTATGACTTCTTGTCTAGATGAGGTTGTGAGCAGTGATGTTTATGACTCCTAGTATCACCTCTAGATTTCCTAGATATTTCATGGATTCTTCTCCTTGAATACTCTTTTCCTTCTCTCTCATGGAGTGAACCTAATCCAATCTATATTTCCATCTTCAAAAATTTTAAACTTTGTATCAGTTGAGTGTTCAATTGATTTTACTGTTCTTAAGACCTTAGTATTCTTTCAATATTTACTTTATAGCTTTGCACCTAAATATTCAAACTCTTCATTGCTTCCCATATCTCTAATGTTTCAATACTTACTCTATGTCTATTAGATTTTGTCTCTTCATTTCCAACATGGATGTTTATACCTCTAACTTCTTCATGGTTGTATGGAATTTTCCCCTTACATTTTCCTTTGCAATACTAATATGGAACTTTGCTATGTAATTCCCTTTATATATCCTTGGATATGCAAAGTGTTAATACATTTTATTTGTAATATATACCTCATTTCCATGATTTTGAAAAAAATATTGTATATATAAGCATTCTATAAACTATCCATTTGACAATTGGTCAAATCAAGGCTACGAACCTTTTTCTATCAAAATATGGAAATATTCAAAGCACTTATTCATGATATAATTGTTTATATCCATTCTCTTATACATTTCCAATGATTTCAATCATACTCAATTATGAGCTTAGAGATCAAACTTACAACCCTCCAAAGTTAACAATTTTCCAATTCTACACATGTCTTATAATTGCAATGAATCTTGGAAACCAACTTCAGGTAGTTGTAGAAGAAAAATGAAGAAAAACCAAAAAAAAAATGTATTAAGAAATGAAGTACAAGTGAATGTCAATGTTTATCAACTCTCAGATCATGGATATTATGCTCCAATAATTTTCAACATGAATATGGAATTGTCAACTCTATCCTTTCTCCACCTTTTTTGAGCTTGGAATTTTTGGTGAAAATGGTTATCTCTCAAATGGAGAAAAACTGGAAAAAATTCACTTGAACAAATTTGATTAGATTGTTAAAAAGGTAAAATGTTGCATAAAATATTTTTTTCTAGTTTGGACATCTTGGGTCACTTTTACAGCTTCTAAGTTTCCCAAAATCATTAAAAGGTCTCATGAAATAGTGGGTTTTTGCCTATTTTTGCATCACCACTCCAAAACCCTTGGAATTTGGCCAAATTATCCACTATGAATATTTGTTCCTAGTCATAAATTGCACTGAAAACTAGGATTGAGTCTTCAAAAATAACTAATTCCTGATTTCTAGAAAGTTGGAGGCAAACTAACCAAAACCCTTCTCTAGCATTTTTGTATTCCTCCTCGTTGCAAACATACCCTTGAAATTTTATCAAATTCTAACGTTGTGTGCTCTTATTATGGCCAAAATAAATGTTGGCTCTATACTTCTTTCTGCCTTTTCTAATTGTTGATGTGGCATTACACATAATTTGTAATGCATGTCACATCCCCGCCCCTCTACCGGAGAGAGGACTCGACTAGTGCTGCTAACTAATCTGGGATATTTAAATCCCATGAACATACACATGATAAAATGAAATGCATTGAACTAATACATGCACATATGCATAAATATTTAACATACAGCGGAAGAATACACATGTTTATCATTTTCATTAATCAAATTAAATGTCGAGATTAACATAGAGATACTTATATTATGAAGAAGCTCGTCCTGCAACTAGCTATGTCGCTGCAACGTTCCACCCAACCATAGGCCAGTGTGCTCCTCAATCTCTCAGCAACACCACCACCCTCGAGCTAGGAATGATTCCCATGAGGAATAAGGAACACTAGCAGGCTCACACATAGCTAAGGATACATCAAAATCAGCCAACCCAACACATTTGGGTTTATCAGGCTGCAAAGGAGCTGGAAAGGCTTACTACTAAGCTAGTGAGCTCCTCAACAGATCTATGGACACCTGCACCAAATCTATCTTGGCTTCTAAACATCTACCCACCCAACACAAGGAAGCATCCCCTTCTCTGCTACACAGTCCCTTAGGCTATGCATTCCCTTCCAGTGCTATTCAGGGTGTGCAAAGAAGAAAAACATCCCTTTATATCTGTCTGTTAGGTTCCTTCACACACTAGGTTTATCAAGCTGGTCATACCCCATTTCCACTCCCAATTCAGTTCAGACCAAAGCACATATGCATACACCGCAAGATACACAGTACTAGGTTGGGGAAAAATAGTTTGGGAAACAAAATGAATTGCCAAGATGGGTGAAAACAACCCCCTATCAGCAATTCGATTCCCAGGGACGTTTTGGCCCTAACGTGGCCAAAACGGACTCAATAACATCCAGGAAATCATGGTCTCTTCTCCAATTCATTGGGCATTACCAAAAACAATTTTCAGCTTGGAAAATAGTGGGAAAATGCAACAAAATCGTTGGGGAAGAAACCCAACCACAGATCATTACCAAAAACGAACTCCCAGCCTAAGGAAAATGAAGAAACGACTGCCCGTGTGAGGGAAAACACACACAGCAACCCAAAAATATGAATGCCACACACAGGAAACTCCTAGCCTCTTGAGAGAGCCCCAACGTGGATGAATGATGGCTGAGAAAAACTCCCAGGAGCGCCCAACGTGAAGGAGAACACACAGCAGGAAAAAACGTGAAGGTAAAAACAAATCCCAAGCTTCCACTGCGTGAGGAAATGGAGAACATGGGTGTATGACCAAATGGGCATGCATTTTGGGTGTTAACTTGCCCCAAAAGTCAAAAACTTTTTTCCAAAAAATGGGTGTTTCCCCAAATTCAAATTTCTATTCCCATACTCTTCCCATTCCCATGCAATAACTTCTTCAACTGATTTCTGGCAGTAATAAATGATTGGGTGAATGAGACAAGAAAGGTAGTTGACATTTTAATGGGTTCTTCCTTTGACATTTGGATTTTCTCCATTGGCCCCAAAGGTTAAATGTTTACCCCCCTTATCCTTAGGAAATCATGCCCCCTTCTCATTATTTGTTGCATTGGCATAGTTGGTTGTGGGTTTTTAATTAAATTGCATATTTACATGATGCCAAAATTATAATGTGTCGGCTAGCACGAAATACCATCGGCAACGATTTTAATCGTCGAAACATAAAATGTTAAATCGATGGTGGGGATGTTGCCTTTAGCTCCACACCATGATTAATTACAATATATACATCATATACATCTTTAATGCAAATGGGGTCAAAACCGGGGTGTTACAATGCAGTAGTGGGGCCTACGTATCATTTCATACGTCCACCATGACATTAGCCTTAGCCACCAAGTCACCTTTACATGTCATTGTGGCCCTTTTTCTTCTTTTACACATTCACATATCTGAAGAGTGATCTGACTGGGGTCCATATCTATGTCATTGGATTCCTAGTGCACATGTTTTCCCATATCAATGGTTTATATCAATTTTGGAGGAAAAACTAGTTGACCATTAACATGACCCTTTCCTTCTAAAATTTCAAAACTATATTTAGACATGGCATGCTCTCATTATTTCTAAACTTGAAATTTGATTTTCAAAATGGAAAACTATGGTTTCTAAACCACTTACTACCATTTCCAAAGATCTCCCTTTTAATTTCCTGTGCAGTGGATTCCACTAGGCATGTGTCAATGGGCCATTCATTTTTGGAGTGAAAGCGCCACGTAACTATCGATCATTTTGCATCACCAAAAACATATTCTTCATATATAGTAAGTAATATAAAACTCATTGATATTTTGGAGGTGCAACGTATGATTAAAACATGATTAGTTCTGCTTAATAAATTATTACCATCCATTGATTTGTTCCATTTTCTACCATTAGATTTATGCAATGTGCCTTTGCTTCCAAAATAGAAATCCACTAGGACATGTGACAATCTCAAAACCATTTTAGAAATTGATAATTGGTTTCCAATACCACTTCCTTAGATTTTTAAACCACTTACCACCACTATTGAATACCATCCATTCAATTTATCTTGTAGTGGGTTCCACTAGACACGTGGCATGAGTTTGTCTATTTCGGAGGTCGAACCTATAAGTTTTTAACAAAACCTTCACCCTGTGAAATTTTAAACCACCTTTACATGTGGCACTTATAGGTCAATTTTTTAGCCTAATAAGTGATTTCCAATACCCCTTCCTTATCTGTTGAAACCACCAAACCACCTCTTGAAATTGGCTTATGAATTATGTCATGAATTTACCTAATATACATTTTCCTAATAGAACTTTAATGCCATTCTCAACTAGTTAGAGTATAATTTCATTAGAAATGAGCCTTTTAATAAATATAAACTTCTTGGTGGGTACATTCGACTCCAACAATTGGCAACTAAACCATGCATTCACCAATTTCCCTATTTTCCCACATAGTTGATTTGTTTTTTTTAATATCACAATTACACCAACAAGATCTTAATTCCATTACTCTTTATCAATTGCAAGGCTATACACTTATCTTCCTAGACATTTACCAACATGTATCCTATAAATTGTTATAATTTTTTGAAAATTTACTTATTAGAGCATTTAATCAAACACTTGACATGTAATTGTTTCGTTTACAAATTAGTTTTTGTCCCAAACAACCCCAATATTCAAATCTAGAGTTATGATACCACTATGTATTGTACCCATTAACCTTTGTTCACCATCAAGGTTATGGGGCACCTGGAATTTTCCTTTCTAATAAAAAACTTCATTTTCAATAGCTATATACAATTACAAGATAATCATTCTACAACAACCTTAACTAATTAATTACACCCTTTATTTGCATCCATTGATTTGGTATTGTAATGATGATACCTATATCATTGTGACTTTTTATATATCATGATGATCCTATATCATTGTGACTTTTTATATATATGGAGTTCATTAAAATTATTTCTTATGATATTGATATTTACATCATATATATATTTGATTTTGTTTTCTATTGCGATATCTATGAGTTAATGATGTGATAAAATATTTGACATTATATTTTCACTTGTTTTAATTAAAGATGATGATGAGGTTATTGGTATTACCTTGTGTGTGTGTCTATATATATATATATATATATATATATATATATATATATATATATATGTTAGAAGTTGTTTTTTAATGGTCAATTACTAAATATGATAGTATTGTTATTTGGATGGATGTTGTCCATTTCCCTTAAATTTGTTCATAAATGTTAGATATAAATTTGAATTGTGATTTAAATGTTTATTAATATTGATATTTTTTTAAGAACTATGATATACTTCATTAACTTAGTTAAAGTTAATCAAATGAATATAAAAAAGATGGCGATAATATGGAAGATAACTATGATATACTTCATTAACTTAATTAAATTTAATAAAATGAATATAAAAAAGATGGCGATAATATGGAAGATAACTATGATATACTTCATTAACTTAATTAAAGTTAATAAAATGAATATAAAAAAGATGGCGATAATATGAAAGATAAAATTGATGAAAAAATGACATTAGAATGGAAGCTAAAGCAAGGTTTAAAGTGGAATCTAAACATGGTGATAAAGTGGAAGTTAGCATGGAAGAAAAGTAAGTGGTATATAAGATGTTGTAGTGGATGCAAATATTGGTGTTAAAGTGGAATCAAATGTCATTTATAAAGTGGAAGTAAGAAATGATGATACGGTGGAAGCAAAACTTGGCACTAAAATGGAGGCAAAACTCAACACAAAATTGGAAGCAAAATGTGGCACTATTATGGAAGTGAAATATGGCATTAATGTGGAAGAAAAACTTGGTGCAAAAGAAGAAAAAATGGGTATTATGGTGCTAGTCAAACTTCATGCTATAGTGAAATCTAAACTCGATGTTATAGTGGAAGCTAAATATACCGCTCTTGTGCATGTTATAATGGAAATAAAATTTGGTGTGACAACGGAAACTATAATAGAAGAAAAAATTGATGTTATGTTAGAATTTAAAATGGAAGAAAATGTGTAGAAGCAAGACCTAGCACAACCATTGTTTCATGTTTTGGTGTTAAAGTAGGTGCAATAGTAAGTCTTGACATAAAGATTAAAATTAAAATCTAGCTTATTCCATAAGGTGATGCTACTCTAGGTATTAGAGAAAATATGATTTTAAAAGTTAACCTCAAATCCTAAAACCAATTTCCATGACATATTCCCTTAACCAATCAAAATCCCTTGAAATTCAAAAGGGGTGGGCATCTTAGAATTCAAAAAAATAAAAGTTTTAAGAATCAAAGCATTCTTGGCATTTTTTATTATATAATTCTAACCCAGGTAGAAATGGTTTTAATCATATACTATAACATGTAATTATTTATATGTTATATAAAATATACTAAGTAATTGGAGTTATATATGTGTGTGTGCCTGTGTGTGTGGGGTTTTGACGTTTAAATTTATACTGATAATATAATCTAGCTACTAGAAAAAATAATATATATTATTAAAAATTTGGTTATTAGTTTTAGAATTTATTAATCTAATAAATCAAACCAATTATTTAGTATATAATACTATAATATATTTATAGTATATATATATTAGTATACACTTATTATATTATTATTATTAGTATACACTTATTATATTATTATTATTAAAATATGTTATTATTGTATTTCCATTAGAATTAGTAGGTTATTAATTGTATGATATATGTTATTATTTATTATTTATGCAAAAGAATCTAAATTTTTTATTATTATTTTTAACTATTATCTTGTAATTTCATTGTGATGTGTAATTTTCTTTATACATTTTTTACCAAGTTTTTTCTAATGTGGCGTTAGGTGATCATGTCCACTTAAGAACAATTACACCAAAATTCAGGAAGCACTAAATTAAGTGTTAATGGTGTGTATTTTTGTAGTGTGACTCAAACATGTATTCATTAATTATTTCTATGTAATCATGTCCAATTGAAAACAATTACACCAAAATTTATGAAGCACTAAAAAACAAAAAGAAACCTTTAATTATATATATATGATTTTTCATGAAAATATGAAGAAGCAAAGTATAGAGTGGAGCCAACATAATATCTTATGAGACAACATGAGAAATGACTTCAAAAGTTTGGTTTTCGATTTATCAAATCATGTATATTATATTAGAAATGAAGATAAACTCATTACACTTTTTCATGGTTTATGAAAATCACAAGCAAAGTATAAAGTGAAGCCAACATAATATCTTAAAAAAGAACATGGGAAATGACTTTGAAAGAATGTGTTTTTTATTTATGAAATCATGTATGTTGTATTATAAATGAATATATACTCGTTACAATTTATTTCTCTATTTGTAAATGGAACATGAAGAAGTGCAATGTGAAACTCAAGCCAATCAACAAAACATTCTAAATAACCCAAATACAATATCCCATGCAATGAATGCTGATAATCAAATTAAATGTTATAAGTTGTATATTTTAGAATGTTTGTCAATGAAAATCAAATGTGTTATTTAATGTGCACATATTGTCACAATGGGATAATAACATGTAACCAATAGTTGTAATAACTATTATTGTCATTTTGAATATCATGGACCTTTATGTTGGGTATTGAAGGAAATTCTTTGGTAAATATAATAAAATGAATTTCTTCTTCTTCTTTTATATATATATATATATATATATATATATATATATATATATATATATATATAACTGACATTTTGTTTAAATAAAAAAAAACAAGATGTTGCATTTGCATAATTGCAGTATGAAAAAAACAGTGTGCAACATATCATTTTATTGTATTCATTTAAAATAACTAGTGTGGTTTATACAAATTTATGCATTAGCGAGCTTAAGTGAATGTTATGTGCCAGTACACAAAAATTGTAATAAAAGCACTAATTCTCCTAACAACAACAAAATGACTTCTTTCTTCAATGATATTGTTATCATTGTCATTACTATTATCTTTATCACTACAAAAATTATAGAAAATATGCATTGATGATTCATAACATGTGTAGTGTATTTTTTTTAAGTGTTATTGAATATCAAACTAGGATGCATAAATGTGCAATATTGATATTAATTCCCCAATGCATAAAATGAATTTTTAAGGCATTAGTGTAAAATTTGGGCACATAGGTGCATATTATTAATGAATGCCCCAGTTCTAATATATAAAATATGTAGAAGGGAATCAACAATATGTAATACATATCAATGCTAAGTTTGTTGTCTAGAGGCATCAATGTGTATTTATATGTAATGCACTGGTGTGTACTAAATATATTGATTGCACTAAAGTGCTATCTAGATTTAAATAACAAAAAAAAAACTCTAGTAGAACATCCAGGGTTAGTGGAAATTTATTAAAACCTCCACCACCAATAATGGATCCTTTTTTGGAAAAATTGTCCAATCTTGTAACAATAAAAACCTTCACTATGTTAGAATAATTAACCCATAGTTAGCTACCTTAGACATTAATTAATCCATTTTTGTCTTATTTTCCTAGTTTCCATATTCCACCTTATGCAAGTTGTCCTCCACATGTCCAAAGTGGTCAAACTTGCTAAAATTGAGTCATGGAGCGCTTGGGAAACCACTTAGAATCAAATCTGCTTTATTCCTGGCCTTCCTAGTGCATGTCTACTTTTTTGTTGAGTTTTAAGGCAATTGGGAAAGTTTGACTAGGTGAATTTAACTTGTTTTTTGTCCTCATCATCCTCCACTCTTTTCTCCTAAGAAAAGCATGTATGAGTTGTCCTTCCATCATCTATTAGCTTGCCTAATTGATTTTTCCAATTTGTGAGCTCCTAGACAGATTTGGAAACTGCTTTATGCACCTATGGGGAATTCGCTTAGATTTAGTAAGCCTGCTTTTGACCAAATTTGAATGGCATCCCAATGCATTCGAATATATCATGTAATTATTTATTGTGGCATCCTATGACTTCACAGGGTTGGCTATTGTACACTTATTCAATACAGATTAGTGTTCTACTCAATATTCAGTCTCCTTTGTATGTAATTTGCATGTGTAATTGGCAATTTTTGTGAGTGTAATTGTTCTAACACCTGGGTTCAATTTCCACATGGTATCAGAGCCTTTGTAGATCGATTTCTCTCCTTCCAATTTGTTATTTCAAGTTCGACATCATTGACTGGGAGCATTCTACTGACTGAAGGGACAATTTCTGAGCTATGGATCAATCTCAAAAGATCATCTTGACTCCATTTAATTTATTTGAATGGAAAGCAGAGATGGAGATACTGTTGAGATCAAAAGGCCTCTATAGAGTGACTATGGCAACAGAAGCAGATCCCAATGCAGCTGTAGAGAAAATTAAATGGCATAACAGGAGGGATGAGGCCTATGGTCTCCTGTGTCTGAGCATATCCAGAGACCTCCTTTTCCATCTTGATGGATTAACATCACCAAATGAAGTATGGGAGAAGCTTGTTGAGCTTTTTGGTAAGAAATATGAGATGAGGGGACATCAAATTGAAAATGAATTGATCTCCCTAAGTCCCAACAGCTTCAAATCCCTGCAACTCTACTTTTCCAAGTTCAAAGACCTTGTTTTGCAACTAAAACAGTGTGGAATCGAAAAGAAGGAGGAGCAACTGGTTTTGGCCATACTCTCGAATCTTGGCCCTCACTATTCAGTTTTTGTCTCGACCTTCCATGCCACAAAGTTGACAGCTCGAGCCTGGAAATTGCCTAGCCTTGCAGATTTCATGGAATCTCTCACACAAAAACAAGATAAATTGGTGATGATGGGCACCATCAAACCTTCCAAAGACCAAGCTCTCGTTGCTGGAGATTCAAGGGTGGATTCAAAAGGCAAGAAGAAAGCTAAGAAGCCACCTAATCAAAAGAGAGACAAGAACAAGTGTCCAGAGGAGCCCCAAGGTTTTAAGAAGAACTTCCAGAAGAAGAAGAACAAAGGAAAAATGAGCAAGTGCACATACTGCAGTAAGGGAAATCATCCTAAAAGCTCCTACATGAAGAAGCAAATTGACATGCTGACCCAACTCCTGGAGAAGAATGGCATCTCCCTTCCTAGTAGCTCAAAGAAGAGGGAAGGAGGATCAAATTCAAAAGACAGAGAGAGAGTTCATGCATTGGTTGCTGGCACATCAAGCTCACCTAGTTTCATCATTGATTCTGGAGCTTCAAGACATATGGTTTAGACCAAGGAGGCATTCACCTCACTTGACATGTCCAAAGGTCCACCAATAGTACTGGGATATGACTCTCTCACTGAAATTTTGGGCAAAGGGAGGATTGATCTTGACCATGGTAAGTTCAGCAATGTATTGTATGTTCCAGGTCTTGCCTCTAACCTCTTATCAGTATATCAGATGACCCACACAGGGTCTCCAAAGAAGGTCATATTCTCCCCTAATGAAGTTGAGATCATAGAGATATCAAGTGGTAAAGTCATTGCAAAAGGAGTTGCAAATCACACTTTGAAGGTATAAATGTTCTCACACTTCCTACCCTACTCAAACCCCTCTGCTCTTATGATTCATGCTAATGAGGCAAGCAAGCTTTGGCATGAAAGATTTAGCCACCTTAACTATAAGTATCTTTCTTATCTTAGTGAAAAATAAATGGTCATAGGGTTACCAAGGATTAATTTTTCCAAAGGAGTCTGTCGAGGTTGCATCTTAGGAAAACACCCAAAGCATAAATTTGAGAAAGCTAGTCATGAGAGAACCTCTGCACCTCTTGAGTTGATCCACAGTGATTTTGCTGGCCCATTTCCTCATATGTCAATGATTCAAGCCAAATATGCATTGAAATTCATAGATGACTTTTCCAAGTACTGCTGGGTTTACTTCCTGAAACACAAGTCTGAATTTTTTGGCCTCTTTAAAGTCTTTAAGGCTTTGGTTGAAAACCAGTTTGGGAGGAAACTCAAGGTCCTCAGATCTGACAATGGTGGTGAGTATGTCAAGTCTAAGTTCATTCAATATTGTGTAGATGTAGGTATTCAAATGCAACATTCTATCCCTTACACACCACAGCAAAATGGTGTTGCTGAGAGGAAGAACAGATCACTAAAAGAGATGGCAACCTGCATGATGGAGGCTAAGACTTTTCCACCAAAGTTTTGGGCCGAAGCTATAAACTATGCAGGCTATATCCAGAATAGGGTGCCTCATAAATAGCTTTATAGTATGACTCCTTTCGAAGTATGGAGTGGGCTCAAGCCAGATGTGACCCATTTCAGGATTTTTGGCTCAAGGGCTTCGGCTAGAATTCCAACAGAAAAGAGGAAGGCTTTGCATCCCCAAAGCCAAGAGTGTCTATTTGTTGGGTAATCTGAAGATTCAAAAGGGTACAAGCTGATCAATTTGAGCACAAACAAATCCTTCATTGAAAGGAGTGTTCAGTCCCAAGAAGAGCCTTTAGCAACAGTGGAAGTTGGAGAATCCTCTTCACCACCAGAACCATTGAATGTAAGTGAAGAGATAGTTGAGTTTGGTGATTCTTATATGTCTGATAATGATGATTTAATTGCATATCCTAACAGTCCTACAAGACAAAAATGGGCAGCAAATACCATTCATGCAACTGGAGAACTAGCTGGAAATCTTAATGATCCTAGGAGGACTAAATCTCAGTTTGAGAGTGCTCTGTGTATGAAAGACCCTTTGTTTGCAGAGAAATGCTATCTGATGGTTGAATCAGACCCACAAACATATGAAGATGCAACACATGATCCAAGATGGCAAACAACCATGAAAGAAGAGTTCATCTCACTCCAAAAGAACAACACTTGGGAGCTGGTTGATCTTCCCCCAGGGAGGAAGCTAGTTCAGTGTAAGTGGGTTTACAAAACCAAGTTTGCTGCTGATGGTTCACCTTTGAAATATAAGGCAAGATTAGTAGCCAAGGTCTAATCACAAGTACATGGCATAGACTACAATGATACCTTTGCACCAGTGGCAAAGATGGACTCCATCAGGCTAGCCTTAGCCATTGCAGCTTCGAAGCAGTGGGAGGTACACCACATGGATGTGAAGTGTGCTTTCCTGAATGGATATCTTACTAAAGAGATTTACATGCAGCAGCCTCAAGGATTTGCTACTAATCCATCTCTTGTGTGCAGGCTAAAGAAATCATTGTATGGGCTTAAGCAAGCCCCCAGGGCTTGGTATGCACAGATTGATGGCTTTCTGCTGTCATTGAATTTTGTTCGATGCAAATCAGATCCTAATGTTTATTTGAAGCTGATTCATGGTTCTTTGATGATTATTGTCTTGTATGTAGATGACCTTCTCATTACAGGAAGCTCAAAGGATGAAATTGCCTACTTTAAGGATGCAATGAACCATGCATTCTCTATGACTGATTTCGGGTTATTGAGCCAATTCTTGGGGCTCGAGATTCCTCAAACCAAACATGGAATAAAAGTACATCAGTCCAATTATTCCTTGGATTTGCTGAGCAAGTTCAACATGAAGGATTTCAAGCCAAGCAAGACTCCCTTCCTTTCAGGAGTTAAGCTTGAAGAAGCAAATTCTTCACCTATGGTAAATAATACACTACATAGGCAACTGATTGGGAGTTTGCTGTACCTTACACATACTCGACCTGATCTTTGTTATGCAGTAAGTGTGGCTTCAAGATACATGGATCAGCCTCATGAGATGCATTGGAGAGCATCCAAATGGATCCTTAACTTTGTTCAGGGAACAAGGACTCATGGGATCTTCTACAAAGCTAAATCTGATCTTGATTTGATTAGGTTTACTGATAGTGATTGGGCGAGTGACAACACAGATCAAAATTCAACTTCAGGATATGTGTTCATGCTTTTTGAAGGACCAATCAGCTAGTCAAGCAAGAAATAGAGTGCCATTGCACTCTCATCTACAGAAGCAGAGTACAGAGGAGTTATAAATGCAGCAACTCAATGTTTATGGTTCCAGGGGTTACTTGGTGAGTGTGGTTTTGAATCAGAATACTCAACTACTATCTATTGTGATAATCAGAGTACCATTCAAATCTGCAATGATCTAGTTCAAAGACAGAGAACTAAACACATTGAGATCCATATGCACTTCATCAGACAGCTTGTGCATGATGGCACCATTCACCTACTCTTCTGTTCATCTTCAGAACAAGTAGTAGATATCTTCACCAAAGTTTTTTGTGAGAAGACATTCAGCAATCTCAAATCACTGCTGGGGATTTCTGATCATGCTATGAAGCATGAGTGATGACAATATTTTCAAATTTTGTTTTACTGTCCATGCTTAAGGGAGGATTTTTTCCACTGGGTTTTTGCCTCTTTCCTTGGTTAAATGGACATGCAGTATGTAAAGGGTGACTAAGCCTTGTTGCTAGGCCCTATAATTTTCTGATATTTTACTCATAAGTCAGGCTTAAGGGAGGGGTGTTATAATAATCAACCCATAGTTAGCTACCTTAGACATTAATTAATCCATTTTTGTCTTATTTGCCTAGTTTCCATATTCCACCTTATGCAAGTTGTCCTCCACATGTCCAAAGTGGTCAAACTTGCTAAAATTGAGTCACGGAGCACTTGGGAAACCACTTGGAATCAAATCTAATTTATTCCTAGCCTTCTTAGCGCATGTCTGCTTTTTCTACTTTATTTCCTACTTTTGCTGAGTTTTAAGGTAATTGGGAAAGTTTGACTAGGTGAAGTTAACTTGTTTTTTGTCCTCATCATACTCCACTCTTTTCTCCTAAGAAAAGAATGTATGGGTTGTCCTTCCATCATCTATTAGCTTGCCTAATTTATTTTGTCAATTCATGAGCTCCTAGACAGATTTATGCACCTATGGGGGATTTGCTTAGATTTAGTAAGCTTGATTTTGACCAAATTCAAATGGCATCCCAATGCATTCGAATCTCTCATGTAATTATATATTGTGGCAGCCTATTACTTCACAGGGTTGGCTATTGTACACTTATTCAATATAGATTAGTGTTCTGCTCAATATTCAGTCTCCTTTCTATGTAATTTATGCACCTATGGGGGATTTGCTTAGATTTAGTAAGCCTGATTTTGACCAAATTCAAATGGCATCCCAATGCATTCGAATCTCTCATGTAATTATATATTGTGGCAGCCTATTACTTCACAGGGTTGGCTATTGTACACTTATTCAATACAGATTAGTGTTCTGCTCAATATTCAGTCTCCTTTCTATGTAATTTGCATGTGTAATTCGCAATTTTTGTGAGTGTAATTGTTCTAACACCTGGGTTCAATTTCCACACACTAGAAGGTGTTTTCCTTGTCATGAATTATAAGAAAATAATGGTAAAAATTCATTTTTACATCCCTGGATTAAATTTTTACAAAGTTATTATAAATGGGTTTTAATTAGAACAATTTTGAAATGCTTAGTATCTTCAAGCATGGTGCCAATATGAGGAAAGATAGACAATAGGTGAGAAATGAAAAAACCCAAAAGGTAGTGGGAATATAATGATAACATGATCGGGATGATTCATAGAAATAGAAATAGATATAATGATAGATGAAATATGTGTTTAGAGGGGATAAAGATTCCCTATGGCTTGAGGAGCAAGTTATCAAGCATAATAGACTCCAAGGAGGTAGGGGAAAACTTACAATGTAACTAAGTGTTGTTGATACCAATTTAATAGTAGGAATTGTAGGACAACAAACCCTAGTGAATGTCAAAAGGATAACCATTTCTATTAAGGTATCTTGATCCTTAAGATATGGCGTAAACATATAGAAATGGTGTCGACCCTATTAAGTAATTTAAACCAATATCTCTGTGAATATTTGAAGCATAGTATAAGAAGAAAATTGCATATATCTATTTAATCAAGGACTAGTGAAGTCTTATTTGGCAAGCAAATTGCCTTAACCATTGATTTAGAGAGAAACAAAGTTATATTCAAGGAGATCATAGTGCCTCTTGAAGAAGGTAAAAGATTTTGTGGGACCCAAAATCCTATGATTTGAGAGGTTAGATCTAAATGGATCTAGGGGAGATAACAAAGTCTTTCTAAGTCATGACATAGCCTCATAAAGTCTTGGTAAAATATATTAAAAGGGTATTTTTCCAATTTCATTTGTTAAAAAGACTTTCTATAAGGTCCTTATAAGAATTATGATAAATATTCAATTTTAAAATACCATTGGAAAGGTTTGGTAAATCTTGACAATAGACATGTAATTCCTTAGATAGACTGTCAGTGAATCTGTAATATATCATCAAAGGTTGGAGCACCACTACATGAACCCAAATCCAACTAAACAACGTCATTGTAACACCCCATTTTTTACTTTGAATGTATTTAATCAAGATTATGTAAATGATGTAAATATGATAGTATGGATTCTTAGTTGAGAGCGCAAGTCCAAGGCCCGACTAGTCAATGGATAGGAATGTATGGTGTAAATATTGTTGTTTGGACTATATTTTTGGCTTGTCTTGCTAACTTGAAATATATGTAAATATTATGTGCATAAATAATAAATCCAAGAATGGAGAGCACTAAAGGGGCTATGATTCCACCAGAGGGGAAGAGGAAAAGGGGCTTATGGAAATCTCATCCTTACTTCCATGTGTCAACATTAAAACTCATCCAAAATTATGTCATGTGCCTTGAATAATATAGTTATCTCTTTTTTTTTACTATTTCCAATTATTGAATGCATGTGTGGGGTTGGTGGGAAAAGTCATATCATGCAGTGATTGAAGCATGGGGATGACTGCACTCTTGTGATAGTGTTGTCAGCTACCAAAATTCAGTCTGAAGATGCCAAGATTCCTTTCTTCTACTGTTAGAAGCTATGTCAATTGTCTTTTCACCATTTTCTCATATCCATTGGATTCAACCCTAATTTTCTCCCATACCCATGCAAATCTGCACTATGAGAGCTATGTATTGTTGTTCAAGACCATTACCCAATTGTGTATAACCCAGAAATTTGGGGAGAGTACTGCAGATTTGGAAGGGAAGATAGACGGTTGTAGGTGAGTAGAAACGTTTGGCAGGCTAAGCACCCTTACCCATTGAGTTTTGTTTATCATAGGTGCTTGAGAATCCATGAATTGAGGCTACAAGTGGTTCATTAGGGGAATTTTGAGGTCAAAATTGGGCCTCAAAACATGAAATGTACTATTAAAGACAACTTTATAAAAACCAATCACAATCTAGAGAATGACATCATCTATTATAGTTGAGTTGGAATTGCTTGAGTTAAGGTTGCTTACTTGTTATCTTCTAAATGGTGGGTAAAAACCCATAGTTAACCATAGTCATGATGAAAAATGTACTTATAAATCACTTTTGAATATAATATATTTACGCCGTAAGCCGTTTTTCTCCAAACATGTTCGGAAAAACACTGTTCACTTCGTCGTCTATTCGACCAACCCTGCTCCTCCGCGTGTCCTCTTCGTGATTCTGTGGTTCTTCGCATGTCCTCTTCGTGATCCGGTGGTCCTCCGCATGTCCTCTTCGTGATCCGGTGGTTCTCTGCAAGTGAATTTATTAGATAGCTTGCTATTCATGGAGGAGGTGGTTGAACATCTTGTCATGGAGACCGCCACTCCCTGCTACATAAATGGCATTTACTGGTCACATTTAGTTTGCGTGAGTTTTCACAGAGAAGTTGCATTGTTTCTAGTTGCAGGAATTCTTATTCAAAGAGCCAAAGAACTAAAAAAACACAGGTACTTTGTTTTTCATTCTGTGCAATTTCATTTCTATTGCAAATGTGTTGTTAGTGTCAATCTTATAGGCTTTTCTGGGTGTTGTCATATCTTCTGCCCGATTCTTTTAATGGCAGTGAAGAGCTGATAGACGAGGATATCGTCCAACTTACGAGAGAATATTTTCATCGCTACTTGAAAGAGAAGGGTTTGTACACAATATTCCTCATAATCATTTACTCCACTGCTTTCACTGAATCTACTTACTCTGCAAACACACACACACATTCTAATATTTCTTTTTCAACCAAAATAGGAATGCGTCGACCTTTCTGGAATAAATCACAAGTGATTCAGCAAGTTCTTTCTCTCAAAATCTTGTTGGATTCAAAGCCGAACCAAGACTTGAAGAAACCCTCAAAACATAAGCCTAATCTTAGTTAACCCTTGTGTTTTTATGATCTTTAAGCCCTGGATTACAGGGGATTTTGTTTTAGCTATCCTCTTTTGTCTTTTTGTTTGGGCTTTTCATATCTATTCTATTTCATTTCAGTGTAAACTGCTCTCTTGATGGAATATTTGTGTATTCCTTTTTGGTCTAACATGCTCTCATATTCTTGAATATTTATTACATCTATACAGTCTTCTAATCCTTTCTTTTGTTGGGAAGCTTAGCACACCTAGTACAATTTTATGCATGTGAAACTGGAGCAGTCAGATTTCTTTTATTAACAGCGTAATACTTGAGGGCATATTATATCAAGAATCAACCTCAAATTATTGAGGCTTTCGAGTTTCAATAGTATTTACTCTTAGATTAAGTGATTTTGACATAGATCTAGGCTGCGACAAAACATGAAGAAGGAAGATATGTGTTTTGGGTTAGCATGATGAGATCTCAACATCTCCACTATTTGAGACTGTTAAATGTGACCATTTATATAATTAGGAGGATCTGTGTTTTCGAATAGCATGGTGATATCTACAACATCTCCACTGTTGGAGAGTATGAATTTATGATATGTATCCATTTGTTCAATTAAAATTCCTTTTCACACTCTTATGTTCTGTAGTTATTTGAATTTAAAAGAAGTTGCACCATTTTGTCACTTGCTGGTTAAATAGAAAACCACTAGTGGTCTTGTTTGGCAGTAAACAAATGCATTGATGCACCTCGATGATGACCCTGTTTATAGAGAAAATCACGTAAAAATTTAGTTTGGTTTGAAATTACGAGTCATGACATTGGCTGCAGTCGGTCTATGCTCTAGGATGGAACTAATGTCTTGTATGTGCAGCTATTAAGTGTGAGTAGCTTATTTTCCATTCAGAAGGGTATCAATATTTATGTTTAGGAACTGACACATGTCATTTCTACATTTGTTATTACTAAGAAGTGATATTGTTTCAATATTACTAAGAATAGTATTTGTTCTTCTTTGCAGTCCTTACTTAGGGGTAGATGTTTGTGCAGTAGAGCTATAATTGAAGAGCATAGGTCCTCAACAGCAACAGGGGAATTGGGCCAGCTAAGACAACGTAGAACTATAACTGGTTTACTGTAATGAATAATGTTATGCTAGGGACTCTACTTTTGCTCAATCAACTGTCTCGCAAGAACAAGCTCTCGTAAGCATGATCAATAACCTCCCCATTCGACCCTGTAAATGGCTTGGTGAATGTGATATTTATGTCTATTATAACTGTTTTCATTAAAATTCTTGCTGAATTCTCTTTTTATGTAATTTTCAGGGGGTTTCTTAGAGTAAAGAAGTTCCCAATTTAGGAATATCAAAAAGACAAAAAAGCCACGAAATCAAGTTTTAGCAAGCCCGAACAAAGCCATGTATAACCCCCCTACAAATAGGGAATGAAAGTGGATTTTATAAATGAACAAACCAGAAATTAATGACTAAAATTGAGAATTCCAAGGATAAAATTTCCCAGAAATCGTTTAAGTTTATAAGATTGCATTGAGCAATAAGGCCAGACAACTTCAAATTGTTTGAGTTCCAATACCTTTGGAGGCAGCTTCAGGATAGTAGCAAAGAAACATTGTTTAAGATTTTTATAACAACCATCTCCTTTGCTTTGGATATCAATCTAAATGAACTTTTTTGTGATAGTAGCATATTGGGATTGTCCTTTAGTTCAAAAATGATGTCAAGGAACAAGAACTCAATAGTTTTCTTATCACGCATTCAGGATCATATGTTTTATGAGATTCATTTCTACAATGTGAAAATTATATATATCCTATTCAAGAAATGTAAATGAGCTGAGGAAGGACCTGGAGTGGAATTCATGGGAATTTGTTCAGTGGATGCTATTGTTTGACTGGACTTGTAAACCATCAATTCTCCACTCAAAATAATGTTTTAAAGAAAATAACCTGAAAATGGGTCTGAAGTATCCCAGGTAAGTGTGGGATATAGCTATCTTCATTTACTTCCATAAGCGTTGTTGAATATAGTAGATCAGCAACCCATTCCTGCAGGAAAAATGATACAAGTTTCTGATTCTTTAATTGAAACCATATAATGATAAAATTTGTAGCCTTATAGGTAAGATTAAATCTAAATTTGAAGTTTGATATATAGTTGTCTAGAGGTAAGAATAAATATTTCCTAGATGTCCTTTAAATTTCACATTTATGTCAATGCCTGGTTTTATCTTCTCCACTCTTTTAGAACATTTGAAGGATTCCAACTCTCTTTTGAGTCCAGACATGATCACCTAGCCCGAGTTTTTTGTTATTCGGAAATTTGTATCAAGCCAAACCAAGACTCGAAGAAACCCTCAAAACATAAGCCTAATCTTAGTTAACCCTTGTCTTTTTATGATCTTTAAGCCCTGGATTACAGGGGATTTTGTTTTAGCTATCCTCTTTTGTCTTTTTGTTCGGGCTTTTCATCTCTATTCTATTTCATTTCAGTGTAAACTGCTCTCTTGATGGAATATTTGTGTATTCCATTTTGGTCTAACATGCTCTCAGATTCTTGAATATTTATTACATCTATACAGTCTTGTACTCCTTTCTTCTGCTGGGAAGCTTAGCACACTCAGTACAATTTTATGCATGTGAAACTGGAGCAGTCAGATTTCTTTTATTAATAGCGTAATACTTGAGGGCATATTATATCAAGAATCAACCTCAAGTTATTGAGGCTTTCGAGTTTCAATAGTATTTACTCTTAGATTAAGTGATTTTAACATAGATCTAGGCTGCGACAAAATAGGAAGAAGGAAGATCTATGTTTTGGGTTAGCATGATGAGATCTCAACATCTCCACTATTTGAGACTGTTAAATGTGACCATTTATCTGATTAGGAAGATCTGTGTTTTCGAATAGCATGATGATATATACAACATCTCCACTATTGGAGAATATGAATTTATGATATGTATCCATTTGTTTAATTAAAATTCCTTTTCACACTCTTATGTTCTGTAGTTATTTGAATTTAAAAGAAGTTGCACCATTTTGTCACTTGCTGGTTAAATAGAAAACCACTAGTGGTCTTGTTTGGCAGTAAACAAATGCATTGATGCACCCCGATGATGACCCTGTTTATAGAGAAAATCATGTAAAAATTTAGTTTGGTTTGAAATTACGAGTCATGACATTGGTAGCAGCCGGTCTATGCTCTAGGATGGAACTAATGTCTTGTATGTGCAGCTATTAAGTGTGAGTAGCTTATTTTCCATTCAGAATGGTCTTAATATTTATGTTTAGGAACTGACACATGTCATTTCTACATTTGTTATTACTAAGAAGTGATATTGTTTCAATATTACTAAGAATAGTATTTATTCTTCTTTACAGTCCTTACTTAGGGGTATATTTTTGCGCAGTAGAGCTATAATTGAAGAGTAGAGGTCCTCAACAGCAGCAGGGAAGTTGGGCCAGCTAAGACAACGCAGAACTGTAACTAGTTTACTGTAAGGAATAATGTTATGCTAAGGACTCTACTTTTGCTCAATAAACCATCTCGCAAGAACAAGCTCTCGTAAGCATGATCAATAACCTCCCCATTCAATCCTATAAATGGCTTGGTGAATGTGATATTTATGTCTATTGTAACGGTTTTCATTAAAATTCTTGTTGAATTGTCTTTTTATGTAATTTTCGGGGGGTTTCTTAGAGTAAAGAAGTTCCCAATTTAGGAATATCAAAAAGACAAAAAAGCCATGAAATCAAGTTTTAGAAAGCCCAAACAAATCCATGTATAAGCAGCCTACAAATAGGGAATGAAAGTGGATTTTATAAATGAACAAACCAGAAATTAACGACTAAAATTGAGAATTCCAAGGATAAAATTTCCCAGAAATCATTTAAGTTTATAAGATTGCATTGAGCATTAAGGCCAGACAACTTCAAATCGTTTGAGTTCCAATACCTTTGGAGGCAGCTTCAGGATAGTAGCAAAGAAAAATTGTCTACCATCTCCTTTGCTTTGGATATCAATCTAAATGAACCTTTTTGTGATCGCAACATATTGGGCTTGTCCTTTAGTTCAAAAATGATGTCAGGGAACAAGAACTCAATAGTTTTCTTATCATGCATTCAGGATCATATGTTTTATGAGAGTCATTTCTACAATGTGAAATTCTCTATATCCTATTCAAGAAATGTAAATGAGTTGAGGAAGGACCTAGAGTGGAATTCATGGGAATTTGTTCGGTGGATGCTATTGTTTGACTGGACTTGTAAACCATCAATTCTCCACTCAAAATAATGTTTTAAAGAAAATAACCTGAAAATGGGTCCGAAGTATCCCAGGTAAGTGTGGGATATAGCTATCTTCATTTACTTCCATAAGCGTTGTTGAATATAGTGGATTAGCAACCCATTCCTGCAGGAAAAATGATACAAGTTTCTGATTCTTTAATTGAAAACATATAATGATTAAATTTGTAGCCTTGTAGGTAATATTAACTCTGAATTTGAAGTTTGATATATAGTTGTCTGGAGGTAAGAATAAATAGTGCCTAGATGTCCTTTAAAGTTCACATTTATGTCAATGCCTGGTTTTATCTTCTCCACTCTTTTAGAACATTTGAAGGATTCCAACTCTCTTTTGAGTCCAGACATGATCACCCAACCTGAGTTTTTTGTTATTTGGAAATTTGTATCGATTTTGGCATTGCACTCATAGATAAACCCGTTGTTTTGCTGAAGAGATTAGGTCCTTTATACGAGTCAGATTATTGTTGTTATGGACAGATTCTCAGTGACCAATAAGTTGCTGAGAAAAAATTGCTCTCCTCATCTCCTCATACTTATCAGATAATGAACAATTGTTAGTGAGAGTGGAAAGCATCGACTGTACAATCTGTGAAAGAATTTGTATAATAACTACAAGTTTTAGCTATTCTATTGAATACACACAATTTCATTTCACAGAGCTTGTGTTTGTATGTGTTATTCCTTTAATCTTTGTACTTGCTATGCAATTACATTTCATAGAGCTTGTGTTTGTAT
>LPNX010850487.1:763617-788522 GCA_001517045.1 Pseudotsuga menziesii
ACACCGTAAGGCATTTTTCATCGAAGTTCTTCGGAAAAGCACTATTCATTTCGTCGTCTATTCAATCAATCATGTTTCTCCACGTGTCTTCTTCGCGATACGCTGGTTCTCCACGTGTCTTCTTCGATCTGCGGGTTCTCAGCATGTCTTCAAATTGACTTTTGCTGGGTAGTAAAAAGGGGCTCGAAACGGATCCTGTAGTCCTATGGCAGCATTACCTGCAATGGATTTATCAACACAAGGAGCTCGGATTGTATGTGGACGTTAGCTAAATCGGATTTATAGACAAATTTGTGGAGAAAATGGAGCCCAAGTTTCAGCACGCATTCAAGGCGATGGAGGACCTCGAGGCCGATGCCATTGCTAATCCAGACGAGGGACACATGGTTGGCCATTATTGGCTCAGGAATTCGAATCATACTCCAAATTATTTTCTCCAACAGCAGATTGCTAATACACTCGAAGCCATCTGCAATTTTGCAAACGATGTTATCAGTGGGAAGGTGTCTTCAAACTTCGGTGCTCATAGTCCAGCCTTCCGGTCTTTGGGAGGTTTGCTTCGATCGAGTGAAAATGAAAGATGCAGCAGACTGGGTGTTGTAGTTGAATGGAATGTAAGTTTTTGTGAGCTTTCTACAAACCCCATCCTCTTTTCCACTATACATTCTCGTTCATCCTCCCACAGCAACCTCCAAAACAAAGCGTTGAGTAGCGGGAGGAGCGAATTTACATCTCAGAGAGGTCATTGCAGGGTTTTCCAAGTCAGAACTAAAGGTATATATCCATTCACACAATATATACAATCTTGTGCAGCGTTTGGTGGATAAGTGTAATGCAAATATTCTCTAACAGATGCTTGTTATTGTTTGTTGGATTCTGTGTATATATTGTCAGGTTAATAGGTGAATGAGAGGTATCTGGCCTCTCTTTTCTTTACGGTTATGCGAAAGAGAACTCTGGGCCTCTAAAACAGGTTTTGGATACCATAGAGGGAACTATGAAGCTTATTATTGGGCTCGTTTATCCGAAGGTCCAGGGAAAGCCTTTTGACATTCTGCTTCTCGCCGATAGAAAGGTATGCCCACATTCCATTATAAAACGGTATATTTGCTATTATTATATACGAATTAATGGGTTTTTTGCCCTTGCAGAATGGGGATCGGACTCTCAAATGGCTGGGATTTTTCCAAGTTTCTGCTCAAAATGTAACTACCCGCCTCTCTGTTCTTTACGGTTATGCGAAAGAGAACTCCGAGCCTCTAAAACAGGTGTTGGATACCATAGAGGGAACTGTGAAGCTTATTGTTGGGCTCGTTTCTCCGAAGGTCCAGGGAAAGCCTTTTGACATTCTGTTTCTCACTGATAGAAAGGTATGCCACGTTCCATTATAAAACGGTATATTTGCTATTATTATATAGGAATTAATGGGTTTTTTTCCCTTGCAGAATGGGGATCGGACTCTCAAATGGCTGGGATTTTTCCAGGTTGCCGCTCAAAATGTAACTACCTGCCTCTCTGTTCTTTACAGTTATGCGAAAGAGAACTTTGGGCCTCTAAAACAGGTGTTGGATACCATAGAGGGAACTGTGAAGCTTATTGTTGGGCCCGTTTATCCGAAGGTCCAGGGAAAGCCTTTTGACAATTTGCTTCTCGCTGATAGAAAGGTATGCCCATGTTCCATTATAAAACGCTATATTTTCTATTATTATATACGAAAAATATGAAGATACATGGAATATTTGTAATAATTATATTTCGCTTCGATGATTCACCATTAAGTTCGGTTCGATTGAGGCAGTAAACCTTAAACAAAGTAAGTTTAGGGTTTACTTTGATTTTTACTGCATTGATGGTGACCAAGAAAAATCTACAGTTTAGTTTGATTGAAGAAAAAAACGTAGTGTGTTTAGGTTTAAAAGTCATAAATCTACTGTCTCTAATTTTATGTTTTATCTTAAGGTTGGAGATGCAATCGTTATGTTTGAAAGTCATGTGCCCCCAACACTCAAATCAAGGACTTATGAACTCTATGGGGCAGTGAGAAAGGCTGCCAAGACTGTTGTTACCAACATTCAACATGTCGTTGTGATGGAAAATACCAAGGAAGTTGCAAAGGCTTTGTATGTCAAGTCTGAATTGAGAGCCAAGAACTTGTATAACAAGTATAAACCTGCAGTAGTGGAATTGTCCCTCTCGGCCTGGTACAAGCCTCCTGAGTTTCATGTTGTTCCCAAGGTTATGGAGGTGCTTATACGACCGACTGCTTATTGTGTGCAGAATAAATACAATTCTGGGGTTCATTATTTATGTGATGGAGTAAGTTTGGGGTTTACTTTGTGTTTTAAGCCATTAAGGCTGAAGAAAAATCTATGGTTTAGTTTGATGGAAGAAGAAGCCTTCTGTATCATTAGGTTTGCTTTTCTCAGTGTCTCTAATTTAATTTAATTACGTCGTAAGGCCCCTATGTGTAATTGTCAAGTAGGAAAAATTGGCAAAGACATCAACGTAAGGAATGTCAGAATGATTGTTGGAGATAAGTTGTTGATTGCGGCTATTCAAAGCATTCGAGGCGTGTTGTCGAATGCCCGTGAGATATCTCGAAGAGTTTATGCCAGTGGACGTGATGATATCAACCATCTGAGGGCTGAGAAGGACAATATAGTTATCTTTGCTTTCAATGGCTCTCTTGATCCTCCTGTCTTTGGATCCACAGCAACCAAAATTGGAGAATGCCAAATTAACAATATCGATTGTCTAGAGTGGATGAAAGATGGGAACAACCAGCTAACCTCCATCCATCTGGGTGCTCTCGCCCAATTTATGCTTATTTGGAACAATTCTGGTGTGCAAGAAGAGGTATTATGATCTTTCAGTTTTTAGTGGGTGCTTTCATCCAATTTCTGCTTATTTGGAACAATTCTGGTGTGCAAGAAGAGGTATTATGATCTTTCATTTTTTCCCTAAAAGTAAACTTCCGAGCGCTTTCCAGTTAAAATCCAAATTTTTTATTCTGAATATTTTGTGGTGTGGAAGAAGAGTATTATGATCTTTCATTTTTTTCCTTATAAGAAAACTTCCAAGTGCTTTCCAGTTAAAATCCAATTATTTTATTCAAAATATTTTGTAGTTATTGTGTTCAAAGAAGTGAAATGCTCTGTTGCTATCCTTGTGAGGAAGATATGTGTTATGTGTAAAAAGTGTGTACTAAAGATAGGAAGTAATTGGTATCTTCTTGATAGAATTGAAAGTACCTCAATTCTCTTAAAAATAGAGTAAACCCGTCTAAATCTACAATCTATTAGCTTCAGATTTTTAAGGTTTTAGTTAAATAAATATATGGCAGTTTATAATTTTTTAAGGTTTTAGTTAAAATAGATTTATGGCAGTTTAAATATTGTCCCTACCTTTTAAACGAGCTAAACAATTTAATTAATATGCTTTCATAGCTTTGGGCTTTAATCTGGTATTCTATTCACCTTCAAATGCTAGTTATGAAATAGCACCCAAATGGTGCACATTCATGGCGTTTGATATAAATCTTAATTTTAAGTAATCTATATGCTGGAATTGGGCATAATACCATGGTCTTTTTTTGTTTTCTTTACTTTTTAGGTCCCAAAGTCCAATAATATATGGTCAAAATCTCTAACAGCATAGTTCCATCATGAAAGAAACTTGGGTTGTGAAGAATTATGCCCAGATACACATCAAAATGTTTACCTTAAAGCAGGTCAATTTATGTTACCTTTATTTCATGCTCACAAGCATAAATGTTTGACATCCTAAGAATTTTAAATCCTTAGAGGGTAATAAATAGGCTCAATCTGTTGTTGGGCTGTGGTTTAGAAGTACATCAGTGAGAGTCTACCAGGCCTGGGTTCAATTGTAGGGGCTTCTATACCTATACAAACGACCATGCTATAATCCAAGTTTCAATAGATATAGTCATTTTTTGTTTTTCTCAACTTTCTATGTCGCCAAATTCAATAAGAGAGGCTTAGCAGCAGTGTTCAACCATGAAAGGAACTTGGAATGTGAAATAACTGACATTCACAGTTGAATTTGATTGGTCCCACATTAAAATGTTTACATTAAAGTAGGTTAATTTATGTGATCTTTATAGAAATTAAAATCCTTTGGAGGATAATGAATAGGTTCAATCTGTTAATTAGACCGTGGTTTAGGATTACGCCAGGGTGAGTCTACCAAGCCCAGGTTCAGTTCCATGGGGCTTTTGTGCTCAGAAATCCACAAATGGCCATGCCCTTGTACCAAAGTAGTTCTTGTGAAAAGATATAATATGCTCAACCTTGTAGAAACCGATAATAAATGCACACAAACACAAACTTTAGGTTTTCTTAAGACACTTCCAAAGATCTAATATGCAAGGCTGTATTTCTCCAAGTTCATTATTTGAGAAGCTTGGCCATTTTATGATGTGTGTGAAGTTTGAAGTTGAAAGTATGTTTGAGCTTTGGATCTCTAGGTGTATATCAAACGCTTTTTTCATTGAATCGTACTAATTGTCTATGCACTCAATGCAAAGTGAAATTTAGTGCACAGTTACACATAAACCTCGTTACAGACGAGCACACATAGATTGTTACTCAAGAATTATCATCCTCCTCATTTCGTATTTCATTGTTATTGCAGACCCGCCTGGAATGAGAAAGGGGCAAGACCGTGGTGTTTACTGGTCAGTCCATGGGAGGGGTTGTTGCTTCTTTAGCCATGCTATGGATTTTGGATAAACAACTGCAGCCCGGCAAGCCTAAATCTGTTTTCTCCATCACATTTGGTTTCCCTTTAGTTGGTGATGAAATTATGACACGAGCAGTTCGTCGCAAGGGGTGGGAAAATCAGTTCTATAATGTTGTTTTAGGCATAGGAGCACCAGTCTGGGATCCTCCGCAAGTGACAGCATTGATGGTTGGACCTGCCACTTAACCCCCATCCCCGACTTCTTGATTAATTAAGTTTTTCGGTCGGTGCCTTGCTCTGTCCTCCCATTTCGCAATAAACTCTAGGCATTTTGAAGTACTGTGGGTATTCACCCTGCAAGTTTCAGTGTTCCTTTTTGCGTGTTTTCCACCTCTTTGCGTGGTGTCTTCGCCTGGGCTGAGCATTGTTCATAGGTTTTGTGTGTCTTCTCCTGGGCTGCGCATTGTTCATAGGTTTTCTGTATTGTACACCGGTTTATGCAGCTTCACGATTTTATTTCTTCTACAGTTCAATGGTTTTTGGAGAGTCGTGACTCTTGAGTTGGTCAGACCCGCAGTTGTCCAGCGATTCTGGAGTGCCGTGAGGCGATTTCTGAAGATCCCGTCCTGTGAAAGAGCCCATCCGAAATGTGAAGTGACTCTAGGTTCGGTTAGATGATCAGAGGATGGCTTCTATTTTTTCTCAGTTTGGCATTTATTTTGAATTTATTAAACCCCATAGATAGCTTGCTATTCATGGAGGAGGTGATTGAACATCTTGTCATGGCGACCGCCCCTCCCTCCTGCATAAATGGTGTTTACTGGTCACATTTATTTTTGCGGTTTTAAAGGATTTACACTATTTGGGTTTGCACAGAGAAGTTGTATTGTTTCTAGGAATACCTTTGCAGGAATTCTGATTCAAAGAGCCAAAGAAGAGGAAAAAAGCACAGATACTTTGTTTTCCCACTGCTCCTGGATTTCATTCTATGCAATTTCATTTCTATTGCAAATTTGTTATGCAATTTCATTTTTCCATTCTCTTACAGTGTTCTATGGTTTCGTAAATTATATATGCTATTAATTGGGCGGATGATGGAACACAGCCCTCTTGTAGAACGTAGCAGATGCAATAACGAAACGATGAACCTCCTTCTGTTGAAGAGCACCTGCTTATCTTATCATTCCTTCCATTGGAAAACCTACCCCCAACTGCTACATCCCATCTCAGAAATTACTACTCCTAATCGGTGACCGCGCCTGAATGTTCCACCATCATTAACCTTAGGGCTTACCTTCAAATAAACTCCATGAGCTAAGTCTGGTAAGGGAAAGGAAGCTGTGGTTAAAACCAAAATAACTGGGACACTTGTACTTTAGGGCCAGGTATGGCCACTCCGGAGTCCTCAGAACTACACTAGGAACTACTACCAGAACTTATTAGATCGAATGGGGTCAGTATACCATCGCTATTAACCTTTAGTCGGAAGAATGAATGAATTTAATTTAGACCTTTTCACTTCTGACTTTAGACATCCTTTGTAGGCACAGGGTCCAAAAATTGGACTGGTCATCTCTTTATCAGCCCTATTTTTCCCTTTCTTTCCAGACTGAAAAGAAGGAGTATTTGGTCGAATAGTATTCCCAGTGATGCTTGCACGGTAATTTATTAGTTGTGCTGATTTTGAATGCTGAATATTGTTCAAGATTTTACTTTTATCATTTGTTTAGATTTATTCTACTTATTGCTGAACAACACCAAGAATTCTACTCAAATATTCAACTGTATCGAGTTATAATATCTTCAAAATCGTAATACAATTGGAGTATGTGATAAATGAACTTGACATAATGAATTTCATTTTTTTTAAATTGTTTGTTTTCCAGAATTTATGTCAAAATTAGCTGATACCAAGGCATCTGTTAGACGACTTCAACTAAATTCTAATCTACAAGTACTGGTATCTCTTACAAACCAAATAATAGGGCAGTGTCTCAAAACTACAAGATGGGCTTGTTTTTACATGGAACCGCTTTCATAATTCCCAATATTGTTGATTCTCAGAAAACAGCTTTTGCAACAATTACCCCCAACTATTTACCCAAGGGAGGCTTTTACATAGAACCACTCTTTCAAAATTCTCAATGTAGTTGTTTCTCAAAAAAAAACTTTTGCAACAATTACCTTAGTTGTTTACCCAATCCCTTATAGCTAGAAGGGCTTGATAAAAGCAAGAATTACAATCCAGAATATACTTGGTTCTTAAGGTGGTATTTACAATTTAACAGTAAAAATCCAGAATATTCTAGAGATTACAGACAGCTAAGAAATGGAAAATATAGCATTCTGCAATCAAGAAACAATTGTATTTAAGGAAACCAAAATGGATAAAGGATTAAAATTTGTTTGAAAGAAAGGGGCGAGAAGCAATTTCCTGAAATGAATCCCAACTTTTGCTACGAGAAGAAACTGTATCAATCTCACTTTGGTTACCAGGAATTAAAATTGAGAATTGTTCATTATGAAAAACTAAACTTAAAAATCATTGGTGGTATAAATTAGAACAAAGAGAGCAAAGATTTTAGAGTTGCTTACCTTTATCCAATTCAAGCTCTATTGTATCCAACTCCATCTCAAACCTGGTTACTATGGTTACTATATCCTACAGATGATCAACATGGGTGTCCACAATGTGCACAAGGTGATTGGAGACCCTAGCAACTCCAAGACATGCTCTCTGATGACAATTCCATTGGGCTCTATGGTATGTTTTGAGCTGTTCTCCTCCTTTCCCCCATAGTGGTCCTGGGATGAAGCACTCTCCACACTGGGGATCTCAGAAAGCAGAGACTGGCCCGTCGGAGAAAATCCCAGCCTTGGCACCTTAACCAGAGACACTGTAATCACAGTACTCTTGTTGATCCTTGCAGCAAGCCTTTGGGTGAATTTGCTGACAGTGGGGCCTGGGGAATTTACCCTAAACACAAGAGCACCATCTGCATTCCCACAGAAGGGCCCACTGCTCACGAGAGACAAGATATCTTGAAGCTTCTAAGGTGGGCAAAGAACAACAATCAAGTATTGTGCAACCACTGCTAGTCTCTGATTATATCTCGGTAGCTCAACATGGTACCAACATAATTCCCCGCCCTCCCCTTCGCTCAGATCCCAATCCTTGTTAAAGAAATTGCCCTGCCCATCAAATATGTAAGCAGATGAATGTCTATGTTCAATGCATGGAATACATCTTTTAGATTTAGTGAACCTCCTATAATGCACATAAAATATGCATGTAGACACCAGACCAAAGGATTGCCCCTGTATTCTATGGGTGCATAGTTATTTAAAGGTGTGAGGGAAATTGCATATGTAATAAGCTTTTGAAGATTTTCTTAATAGGAATAAAATAAAATAATAAGCTATGGAGAAAAAATGAAAAAGTGAAGGTATTTCATGGAGCTTTTGTAGATTCCTTAAGTCAACCAACATTTTGACACACGACGAAAACTTTTTATCTGGAAATGCTTGTAACACAAGTTTTGAATAGTCTTTATAAATTGCCTAAGGGAACCGGAATTTTACATAGGAGGAGGAAGCCTTTTTTTATTTGGGGACTTTAGAATCCTTTGAGTGCAGAGTGCACTCTGCAAGTCATTTTCCCTTTTTAATTAATGGATTCTAAAGTCATTCCAGTCCAGAGACCTTAAAGTTATGTTATCACTTTCATATGAATCAAATCAATGTCCATAGAGTTCTGGCATGTTAAGGATAAATGATAAATGAGTAAGGCAGATTGCCTATCCAAGAGGGTGCAAAAATAAGTTTTAAGTAGAAATTCTGCAAAAAATTGATGTTTGGCATAGTTTTATAACTTAAAGTTTCAAAGATAGTTTTTCATGTCCTAGAGGTTTTGAGGGTATCTAAAAATTTCAAAAATCCTAAAAAAATCTAAAAGAAAAACTAAAATTGTCCCCTCTAGATTTTTCGCTTCACCAAACTCCAGTAAAAATGAAATTTTATAAACTATTTTGGATAAAGCATTAAGTCATAAGTAATGAAATGTAATAGGAGAGATGGATGATTCCCAAAGCATCCAACTCCAAAATAAAAGGTACTGTCCTATCTACTTTTCTTTCCATGCTATTTGAACATTTTATACAAGAAGAAACAAAAAAATTACTTTATTTTAGCCACCCTCCCCTTAATGGCAACAACAGAATACTATATTTATATTATAGTTCATTGTTCTTGTGTTGTGTGCTACTTTGACAAGTTATCATATCATGGTGGGGAGAAGGAATCCATTGTTTCCCAGAGCAATAGCTTCTCTCGGTTAAAAAACAGAACTGGGAATGATGACAAGGTACTTTCTCTCTTATTCGTTGATTCAAACTAAGGTTTGGACTCCATCCAACAAAATGCAATCCATCCTTGTTTAACTCAATAGCTGATGTTGTTTTTTTTTTCCTCAAGGGTATTCAGAGACAAGAATTTCAAAGACCCACAGCAGGGAATGCTCACTCTCGAACGTCTTCATGCTGGGAAAGAATATTAAGCCTCGAGCAACATGTATGATATTTGTTACTATTGTTTCTCTCTCTCTCTCTTGCTGCTTGCTAGAGTTGCTCACTACAACTAAATTCCAATCAGGGTTTTCCTTAATAGTTAGTAATTCAACTCTAATGTATAAATATCTGTGCTCATATTGTTGTAAGTGTTCTAGTTCTAAAATCCACCCATTTTTTACTTTCTCCGCCACCATCCTAAGCAATTTCATTTTTCAACCTACCACCAGGAAAATGACATTGTCGGTAGACAGCTCTGCTACTAATCATGTATTTATTATGGCCTGGCATAAGTCAAGAATCGGACCATTATGACTCATATTAGCAACCACAGAATATCAACAAATTTGATAGGGAAGGTAATGATGATCCTACTACATGACCCATCCTTCTTTTTCATATGCATATACGGTTGAACTCAAGATGCAAGAACCTTATGTTGATGCCTTGAAAACATGCTTGCAAAGGTCGTAACAATGTTCAAACATTAGAAGACCGATGCTCAGATTACATGGAAGAGATGTTATATGTAATGTTGGCCCATGTCTTGGAGGACATCTTTAAAGTACTTATTTCAATTCCAGTCCCCACCTTTGTTCTTTGAAGTGCTTGTTTGCCTGCACACCCCCGTTTTTTCTCTTCAAAGAAAACTTGATTAACTAGAAGATTAGTTATATTTGTCTACTACATGACTATTTATGGTCATAAAATCTAGCTATACTTTAGCTCCTCAAGGAAAACTGGAGTAAATTGTTTGTACTAATACAAAAGCTTAAATTTGTGTGCTTCTATTTGTATGACTTTTGCTGCAAACATATTATGATAGAAAAATACCAATTTATCTCGTAGATTGTGGAGTTCAGTCTTACATTTGAGGAAATTCCAAGCATTCCCTGCATTAAGAATTATAGTTATCAAACAGTTTGTATTAAAGTTTCAAATTTAAGAAAGTTCGGACATGGTAATGGCCTGCATGGAAAATCAAATAAAAAAGGAAACATTAAATCAATAAATCAATAAAAAATCATTTCATCTGTTTAAATATATGAATCACGGATAGATGAGTCCATGGAAGACCAATTTAATCGTCACATTTTTACTAGACTATCCATTACAGGATTGATAACCATCATTATAATTACTAGTAAAATGTAATATCATTCCACTCAGAAAGGTGGACAATGAAGAGATATATACTGCTATTTGTTGTGGATAGGCATTACATCTTACAACAAAGAATAGGACATAGTGCACAAGCACACAGTTATATTCTTGTATGATTTATTGTGAATGCCACAGTTGCTGTATAAGAATTACAATAAATCTTCGTACTGTCAGGTATCTTTTATTACAATCTACATGTGGACCTAAAAAATTATTTTCTTGGAGAGTGATTGCAGAACTCTGTCCTGGGATTGATTGCATACTAGTAAATTAGCCATTTGGAGAGATCGACCTAGTGTCCTCAGAGTTTTGTGTTACTTCAATGGAGCTTTTAATCTGCTTTATTGCATGCCTTGAAGCAAAGAGATCATCTCCAACTCGACCCCATGGAATCTTTGGCAGTTCAGTAACATCTGATGGTGTTCCTCTTGAAGCCATTTGGAGAGGTCAAGACCATGATGTCCTCGAGTTTTTTGTTACTTCAATGGAGCTTTGAATCTGTTTTTTTGCATGCCTTAAAGCAATGAGTACATCTCCAACTTGACCCCTTGGCATCTTTGGCAGTTCAGTAACATTCGACGGTGTTCCTTTTGAAGCCCACTGCTTAGAGACCAAAGGAGAAAATTCATAGTCTGAATACACTTTGATGTGTCTTGTGATTCCATTATAATTGGACACATTATTAGGACCAACTTCTGATTGCAAATGCAAGTAGTTATGGCAGTTCCTTTGTAGTAATGACTCTCCCCTTTTTAGTGGAATATCCATTCTCTGGTAAACTCTGGATTTTGGACTTTGACACTTAAAAAGATAAGGGGTGTTTTGAGAGCTTTGTATGTCATGGTGCCAGGGCATAAGTCCATCTGATCCTGAAACTCTAGGTAATTCCATAGGGTCTGCTTTATTGTGGTAACAGCTTCTTCTAAATTGCATTACCTTTTCATGATTACAGTATAATCTCTCATGATTTGTAGTTCTGTCTGCTAAGCATTGCGTTTTTAAGTGAAATTCCTTAGAAGAAACATCAGATTGCAACACAGGCAAACTTTTACACTGCAGATTTTTTGTTATGTCTACTTTGACATTTCCTAAAGGAACTTGCAAATTTGATATTTGTCTCTGACTAGAACTGTTATGCATTGTATTTTCGAGGAGCATATCCCTACCTGGTTCCTCTTTCCCATCAAAAAACCTATCATGTAAATTTGAACTTTGACACATGCACAAATTACAACGTATATCACCGCAAAAAGTGCCATGCCCGTATCCATTTTCATACTTCTTGCATGGAGCAGCTGCCCTTTCAATGTGGCACCTAGAACTGACACCAGAACAATTATCAAAGCTTTTATCTTCTTTGAACCCATCAACTATGTTAGATCCTTCACAAGGAACTTCCGTTTGAAAATTGGGGCTCTTGCTGTTTCTCTCATCTATATTTTTATGCACACAAGTGCCCAATGCTAACAACTTTGAACAGTTATTACTAACATGAGAAGTGCATTTCTCACATTTATATAACCTGTTCTTATTTGTGCCAACAATTTCAACCACCAATTCCTCAAAAATTCCTTTTGGTCTTGATCTTCCAGTGATGCGACTCCATTGCAATTTGATTACAAATTTCACAAAATTTCTCTTCAAGTTTTACCCTGCCAGATTACATAAGCAAGTTATCAGTGATTCGATTTAAGGCCCCTAAGCATTGAATCATTTCATGTACTTTTAAGTCATATTATCAGCTTCTTTTCATCAGTTGTTCCTAGCAATAATAAAAGTTCAAAATAATAAAATATACACAATCACCCATACATTGTCACATTGAGAAATCTAGAGCTTCTATCATATGAAATGATGCAAATCAATCTAGATACTACCAAATATCCTAGTAAGTATACAGTTCAGACAGTAAACAATCTTTAGCATACTGAATTAAAATTTCTTCTGAATAATGCTTTTAAAGTAAAATATTAGTTGTCTCCTACATAGTAGCATAGATCCTGACATATATGTTGCATTAAGGTGTTCACAACTTTTGACCTGCTATCTCTATAACCTGAGCATTTGTCAATTAGGGCAGAACATTAAATATGGTGGTGTTTAGTGTCCATGGGTTCCAAGGACAAGTGTAAGGGTAAATTTTTGCTAGAAGACCACACCCCCTCTAATATTTATCAGATTCCTTATATCCTATGCCTTGCTTCATTAAACTCTATGATTGGATGGCCAATATCTTATACTTTCTATTAATCATATTAGTTTTAGAGAAAAAGGCTTATATTTGTAAAATGAAAGTTGACTGTTTTTAAGCTTGTGCATAGATATGCAAAAACCCACTTCCCACTGTTAGATTAATTGGGATAAATTACACTAGAGAAAGATGCTGGAATTTGACTCCTCAGTGCTCACATTGCAATTTATTTAACAAACTCTACTAGTCAATATTAAACCAGATTGCGTTGAACTCAATTTTACCCCATGGTAAAGTAGATCACAGCCTACTTTTCATGGCTGAAAGTTGTATTATTTTCCAAAAGGAATCTTGGATATCCACTACTGCAAGAATGGAATGGGCAAGGATAAATTCAAAACACGAGTCCAATGATTCGAAACACTTTTCCATTGGAGAACATTTTAGAAGTTTCCCTTAGCTTATGTTGACAGAAATCAATAATTAAAGATACTTGAGGTACCCAAATAAGATACTTGCAAAATCCAACCAGTACAAAAAGGCTATAACGAGAGAAAAAGAAATAGGTAATAGTATATACAATCTAATAAAACTAAGATGATGATGCCATAAAGTTGAACATGCCTTGTATTTACAATAACCTTCCCATCAGAGAAGCTTGCAGTAGCGACAGGACCTTGATAAGAGCTACCCTCATCAATTTGATTGTTCTTATTCAGAGACTTGTCATGACTTGTAGCAACATAACTTTCAACTGGATTCTGCAATGATAGAGATGACAAAACAATGCCATTAACTACAGTTTCAAGTTGATTTGGCATTTGACCTTGTTCTCCAACAGAACTTGAGTTCTGTAAGAAACCTCAGCTTTAGCATTATCACTGTTCAATGTACTTGAATCATCCTCCCTCTTTACCAAGAATTCAAATTGAACTAAACTTGAAAATGTTCGATCCTCCTGTAGTAAATTATTATTCAAATCAACTTTTACAAGTTGTCCTTCATCTGTAACTGCATTGCGGGTTGAGTTAGAGCCACAACCATCTTCCACTTGGACTCTCTCTTCTGTTATCCCTTGCTTTTCCATTCTTTTCTAGTCCGAGTCAACATGATCTGAAACAGAGGAAAGATGCCTAGAATTCAATTTTGCGTCACCTCTTGCAAGACTGCTTCAGCATTCTTTCTTTGCTCAGTCTTGATCTCCAGAATTCTTTCTAGTTCCATCAACTACAAGACCACATGTGCAGGTTATATAAGCTGATGCAAAATCATGCTTGATGCATAAAGTGAATTCCTTAATCTTCTAAAGAATAATCTGCTATCTTCATTCTATCCTTGTATTATCTGTGAAAAGCGGATTAATTTGTTGCCCAGAGTGCTGCAAAGCATCCAACTCCAAACTAAAAGGTACTGTCCTATCTACTTTTCTTTCCATGCTATTTGAACATTTTATACAAGAAGAAAAAAAATAATTACTTTATTTTAGCCACCCTTTCCTTTAATGGCAACAACAGAATACTATATTTATATTATAGTTCAGTGTTCTTGTGTTGTGTGCTACTCTAACAGGTTATCATATCATGGTGGGGAGAAGGAATCCATTGTTGCCCGGAGCAATAGCTTCTCTCGGTTAAAAAACAGAAATGGGAATGATGACAAGGTACTTTCTCTCTTATTCGTTGATTCAAACTAAGGTTTGGACTCCATCCAACAGAATGCAATCCATCCTTGTTTAACTCAATAACTGATGTTGTTGTTTTTTTTTCCTGAAGGGTATTCAGAGACAAGAATTTCAAAGACCCACAGCAGGGAATGCTCACTCTCGAACGTCTTCATGCCGGGAAAGAATATTAAGCCTCGAGCAACATGTATGATATTTGTTACTATTCTCTCTCTCTCTCTCTCTCTCTCTCTCTCTCTCTCTCTCTCTCTCTCTTGCTGCTTGCTAGAGTTGCTCACTACAACTAAATTCCAATCAGGGTTTTCCTTAATAGTTAGTAATTCAACTCTAATGTATAAAGCTCTGTGGTTTTATGATTTTGCTTTTTAATTTTGAGCTGGAAAAGCTCGGCTTTCATAAATCCGTGAGCATATTAGGCACACATGTATGATATTTGTTACTACATGCTGGGAAAGAATATTTAGCCTCAAGCAACATGTATGATATTTGTTACTATTGTTTCTCTCTCTCTCTCTCTTGCTGCTTGCTAGAGTTGCTCACTACAACTAAATTCCAATCAGGCTTTTCCTTAATAGTTAGTAATTCAACTCTAATGTATAAAGCTCTGTGATTTTATGATTTTGCTTTTTAATTTTGAGCTGGAAAAGCTTGGCTTTCATACATCCGTGAGCATATTAGGCACACATTTCTTGCCATGGCTTGGGAGGTCTACACCCTCTTATAAACTTTAACCATTGCAATTCAAGTACTCAAATTTGTTCTCATAGTGGTTCAAGTTGGCGTACTCTGAAGTTCATATCCCTCTATAGATTGGTAGATGGTAAAAATCCAATAGTTCACCTATGTGTGAGCTAATTGTTTTATATGAACAATGTTCATTGTTGATTGATTCTGACTGTTCCCAATTTGTCCAGATTTTGGGTTGTTTTCATCTCTGCAATGTGATTGAAACATCCCAACTTGTTAATAGTGACGGAGCATTTACACAGGTACAGTGATATTGTAATTTTCTTGATTGTCATTCCAATACTACATTATTTAATATTTATTGTCTTATTTTTAGTAATTGCCACACTGTGTCTTTATTATCATTATCTTTAGTAATTGCCACACTGTGTCTGGATTAGGAGTAGCTTGTACCATATTATTCAAAGAGCAGGTCCAAATAATCGAGTTGCTGGATGAAAGACTTGTGCAACTTACTTGTGGCAATTGATGGGGTTGGCATTTTCCTATTATGAAGGCTATTTTATAAAAAAATTCCTTGACAACTCCAGTCAGGGACATCTCCACTTCCAAGTACTAATTGTTCTATCTCTCTACTTGGTTCTTTTACTATATATTTGAATGAATGTTGATCTTTCTGAACTGATATCCCCTTCCCCTACTTCTGGAGTATCAGCCTCAAACCGGGTACAAATGTTATTAGGAAGGCACATATTTTGAATTGTTCGCCTAGCCCCGGTAAAAAATATTATAGTCTGGATATTGTGTATACATATTCAAACACACCTACCTCTTGTTTTGTTCTTCTCTTTGAATGTATTTCCAGCCATGGAATTCTTATATAACATATTTTCGTCTGTGTGAACTAATTAAGACCAAATGTAGCAGTTTGTATTATTCTAAAGAATTTGTTATATATTATCGTGGATGTTTTCTTTTTAACCCTATGAGACAGCGTGTCTATATCTTTTCAAGATTAGGGAAGGCCAGACTATATCAGCTGTGTTTTCCCTAGGTTTGCTTATACAGTTTTGGATTGTTCACACTTTGCAGGCTTTTGATTTTTCTCTACCAAATTGATGGGTTTAATTTTAAATTAAATACAGTAAAGAATATGTTACTGTATTTGTATATAATATATAACATGATATGACCATCTATGAATTTGTATAAAAGTTAAAATGATAGGCACCAAAAACATTTACCCTGCATCAAAATTTTCACTTTTCACTTGACAGGCATAGATAATTTGAAATTCCAGGCCTGCATGGGATAATGCAGCAATGAGCCTGGTGTCATGTCATGTGAACTAAATTTGTAAAGAGGATGTCACACTTCGTTAAAATGCAATAATGTAGGGTTGACATAAATAGTACATACATTATAGAATGAAAAAAATAAATAGTACATACATTATAGAATGAATAAAATAAATGTACAAAGTTGAAGGCTGTTAATGGAAGATGTCAAATGCTTGAATAAGAATCAGATTACAGTGATTAAAATATTAGCCAACTTTAAAATAAAAATTGAGTCTTGTCTTTATACTTTGGACAGTAAGCTTTAATAAGCATTTATTCTGTGCTAATTTGCAGCAATGACCCTCATGTCATGTCATGTGAACTAAACTTGTCTATGTCATGTCAACTAAGAGGGAGGGCATAGGAGTGACAACTGACCAACATAGAACTTGATGTTGACAGAAAACATGGGAGGGTTGTAAAGAGGATGCCATACTTTCCTAAAAAGTAGTAATGTGGAAGGTATGAGTTTTGACCTGAAGTACATATATTATAAAATGAATAAATAAATGTACAATGCATGCACCCTTCCTCTCCCTCCTACAGACATAACTCCATAATTTATAGCCAAGTGTTGCTTCCTTTAAATATTGACATATCCCATTTTGGTAACTAGGGATAGCGGTTCCATGATCTCCACCAACCTACTAAGATTGAAATGGATGCCTCAAGGCATGGTATTGGGGTTGTGCTTAAATAAGGAGGTCATCTGGTTGCTTATCATTCAGAGTCCCTTTCAAACACCAAGTTGAACTACCCTTATATGATAAATGAGGGTATGCTCATCTAGTGATGAGGGACATGAGCCTTGGATGGACTGGGCGTGAGGCACCTTACCCTGCCCCTTATATAAACCTTCCCCTAAGTGGGATTTGTTTGCACTTTTATAATGGGATCTCTAATGAACTTATCTGGGTGTGAAACTACAGAAAAATACACACATAAGATATCTATATGAAATATTGTAAGTTTCAAATGAGAGGAAGACTCCAATACAACTAAAGCCATAAACTCTAGAAGAGAGGAAATAATTCGTTTAAAGAGAGTACTACCAACAAAAACAAGTATTATATTTTGTCTGGCTTGTATTACATACATATAAATAATAAATTCTATTCATTCAGAGTTCAAAGGTGGTTTCCAACTGAATTAATATGAAAATTAGTTTTAACTGAGTTTACATAGATTATTTTCCAACTCATAATTACTATAAACAAGGATTCGATTGCCCATTAATCTTACCTATTTAGTTCATCCCATTTACAATTTATCTTGACTATGCAAAGCCCAAATTGGATGCCTGTATATATCTGAATGGAATAATTACCTGTAGCCAAATTCTAATGTCTATATTATTGACTATGTGTTCTCTTCATTATATTACTTGCATAATGGATTTTTTTTGTCAGTCATTCACGGAGATGTGAAGTCTTTCGACATTTTGCTTTCTGAAGAGTTTGAACCACAAGTATAAATATTTTCAAGCAAGAAGCATCAAGACTAAGTTTGATGGTTCAGTATTATTATAAATCTTATTCGTGATCTAGATTTGTAAACTGATACTTGGAATTAAGCACCAATGAAAATTTTCAACAAAATTAGTGTGGCCTTAACTATAATAGTTGTAATATTTTGGGCTAGCAAGGTGGGCGTCAACATCTTCATATATCACATGCAGTGATGTTTTAGGAACATTTGGGTATGCAAAAATCTTCCTGGGTTCAATTGGTCATTTTCAGATTAAGGTTTTTCAATTTCTGACCATACTATTCAATAATTGTGATAGTATTTTAATAGGTATCTTGCTCCAGAATGGAAGAAGTGAATTTTCTTGCCAGCAATATATTTCCTTATGATTGCTTATAAGTTTTCCATGGCCACAGTGGTTTCATATTCTTATCTGAACAGGAACATGAATTGATCATGCTTTACCTCAAAGAATAATTAATATCAGCTAAACATTGACTTCTCTAAAGCATTCCTTTATGTCAAAGGCAAGCTCATGGATGGAAAAGAGGAACTTCATACTCCCTTGTCTTGGCTGCAAATCTAAGCAGTGTTTACCTAGAGGAACAAATTGTACACATGAGACAAGGTATGTATCAGAATGAAGAGCATGCCTCATCATCCACAAAGCAGAAGGAACCTCTTGGAAATGCTGAACAATTGAAGGCAAAGAGAGTATTGCGTAGGTCTCCCTCGTCAGGAGATTTATCTGATCATGTTACGAAACAAGGAAAACAAGATTCTTTTTGTAGGAAGTCTGCCTCATTCCATGAAAGGGATTTCACCAGATAGCAATCTTAGAACACTGAACAGAGTCCCCAAAACACATGATAGGGCTTTGGAAACTGGAGGTTTTCATAGAAGACATCTGTCTCTGGGCTCTATACCAGACACCCAGAGCCTCTTCTTTTTATCCTAGGCTATGAATGGTAGCCCTCATTTTTACAGGGGGCTTGAAGAAACAAAGGCATTAGAACTCTCAACAGAGCAAAGGAAATCAAGGATACCAGTTGTTAGCCATGAGAAAGAGAACCAGTCGCATTTGAAAGCTAAGAACCTACATGCTTTGCCTCCAGACCGGAGCTCAAAAACAAAGCTCACTCATTTGTACAGCTCTTATGGAGACACAACCCCTAACACCAAAGAAAAAGGTAGCAAATTTGGAATACTGTATGATATCAAAAGACTTGATTAAAGAACATACACTTTTTTATGTGCAGCTGCACTTTAACAATATTATATGAGTATTCATTTCAAGTTGTAAAGAACACACACTTTTTTTATGTGCACCTGCACTTTAAGAATATTATATGAGTATATATGACATCTGCCAGACACAGCATACTCCAGTGATTACTCATTTTGGACCAACGAAACAACCATCTCTGAATATTTTTGAAGATGGGAAAAGTACACAACAAAATAAGCTTTCTGAAGATATTGTAAAGTGCTTGATGAGTATTTTTTTGAAGCTAACAAGGCCATCGTTGGAAACCAATAAGGAGACACCATCAATAGCTTCACGGTCAACTTTTTCAATTGTAAGCCCAAAAAGCTATGGCTCGAGAAGCACTTTAAACTGTAAAATACCTATGGAAAATTCAGAAGAAATACATTTCAAAGATACTTATGGTGTTTGTTCTGAATCAATTCTGAGAGATATTGGTCCATACAAACATTTCCATGATATCTCTACAGTCTCATTTGACTTGGTTCGGCTCCCAAGCTGTGCTTCTTTATTCAGAAGATTGAGGTGTTTTTGTCACTTTATTGGAATACCAATAAACATCTCTTAAATGCTATTTGGCCAAATCGTTCACCTATACTAATTCCTTTACTGTAAACAATCTTGATTATTTGTGTTGATCATTGAAAGGTCAATTATAAGCCCTTACAACGTTTCCATTCTCATTTAGTCATTTTTAGGTTTGGCCTAATTTATAAGTCTCTTCTTTTCAGATTTCTTGTGAGCAAACTGTGTTCTGGAGATGTAAAGGGCTTGACATATCAGCAGAAGCTAGCCTTTTCGATCAACATTTACAATGCCTGCATGATGCATGTATGATGGTAACATAACCCCTGATTTACATCTATAGCTTCTTTCTTTTGCTATCACAACAAACTCATTAATGGGCTCTCCCAGTTTTTGTCTATTGCTTTCTAAACAGCTGACCTTCACTTTAGGATGCATCTTCTTGTGACTAATACAAATTTAACTTTTACACTTGAGAAACTTTAGGCCTTTGTTGAACATCGAATACCAAGCACCCCTCAGAAGGTTGTTTCACTCATGTGCAAGGTATGGTAGCCAAAAATGAAGAATGCAATCAATTGACTTTATTGCTCGTTTCCTATAGTAGTAGCTGCCTATATCAGGAAATAAGATTATGAAATAATTTGTAGAATTTCATATTGCCATTGTTTTGCAGTCATTTAATTTCTATGAATACTGTGATGGGAGGGTTACACATAGTCCTTAATGTTGGAGGGAATTCGATGAATGCATTAGCTATTGAACATTTCATACTTCGACTACCCTTTCACTCAAAAGATGTAAGTTTGTTTATGTAATAATTTTCCATTTCAGAAAAGACATTTTAAATTCTTCCAATTATGTATCTAACTAACCTTCCCAAGTTGATTGAATGCTAGGCCTATTGGAAAAATGGAAAATCTGAAGAGAAGGCAATGATGCGCAATGTTTATGGTTCAGAGTGGTCTGAACCATTGATTACCTTTGCATTGTGTTGTGGAAGTTGGTCTTCTCCTGCTGTAAGTAGTAGCTCTGCACCTGGGCTTATGTGTTGCGAATAAATCTGCCTATTGGTTCTGGAAATGAGTCTAAAAGAAAATGCATGGTGTTCTGCTTGAGCCCTAATATTTGCAGCGCAAAATTAGAATCAATTTAAAAGGCAACATATAAATAAAAATAGTTATCTAACTTGCTTGGAAATGCATATGGGTTTGCTAGACTCTTTGAAAATTCAATATCTAAATGTGCAAAAATTGAACTTGGAATGCTTCACATTTGAAATTGTTGCAACTTGGTCAATTTAATCTTGTAACTTGGTCAATCGGTGAAATTCTTATGTGTTTGCCAATGATTTTGTTTTTCTTATTAATAGGCTATGCTGGTTAGGCAATGATAGATACTGGACTACCTATTTCTCTCTTCTTCAGATTAGTACATGGGGTTTGTATTTTGCTCTCTTTATCTTTGCTTCATGTTAATATTGGGGATTTGTATTTTGCTTTGTTATTTTCATGATAAAACACAATTTTATATCAAGTTTAATTTGTTCTATTTCATCAATGGTTTGCAATTTCATATCAATCCAAAGGAGCTAGACAATGAGGATCTTGCTTTCCTCTATCACATTGAGGCGTGTACCTTGGTTGGGGATCTCTGCTTGCCTCTGGTTCAGGAATTCCAAAAGCATCTGCTCAAAACCTTCTTCAATGGACATTAGGTTCACAATGAAAGTGCCAGCCATCAACAAAGCAGGAATAGAAAAATAAACTGCATTACTGTAACATCCATTTATGGGTCCATTAGGTAGTTCTTTTGACTCAACTTCTTTCTTTTTTTTTCTAGAGATATATAATTAATTGTACACTAAGCTTGCCTCTAGTTCAGGAATTCCAGAAGCATCTGCTCAAAACCATCTTCAATGGACATTAGGCTCACAATGAAAGTGTTATCCATCATCAAAGCAGGAACAGAAAAATAAACCTATATTATTGTTACAGCAGAAATCTTTGGTGTTGAGTACACAGTTCGGTTCAGTTCAGTTCAGTGATATATCAGCCCTATGCAATGTTCATCAATTTCTCAAGCTTTTCATCCATCAATGCCTACTCCAACCCTTCCAGTTTCTTAGTAGACTTCACAACAACCACATCTATCAAAGGGAAGTGGCTGCCTTATCCCCTTTTTAGCCCTCTGCATATCTGATAGTGATTCCTGCAATTTCATATATCCTTGAAAGAGTTTCACAGTAGAAAGTTGAGAAATCGAGGACTGCTATTATGAAAGTTGAGAAAGTTGATGAAGAAAATCAAAGGTGTAATTTCAAATCTGTTGGGACTGAAATGTAATGAAGTTGTTTATGCTCTTGATTTCAGGCTTGAGCAAAGTCAAAGCAATGCTGTATTTTTTAACTTTTCATTCTCAAAAATGTACATTTTTCTGCCTAGTTGGAGGAAAATTTGTCATAAGATGTTAAGTATTTGCGAGAATGTCTCTATATGAGTAAGATGTAACTATACCGAGTGGGTTCTTGGAACCTTCTCCATTTAAAATAATGGGTGGTTGTATTGGTTGATGCTTTCATTTATATGTAACAGATACTTGTAAGAGTGCTCCTGATTTTTATTTCTGATTTTTATTGTAAGAGTGCTCCTAAATAGCGTTGGGATCTCCATAAATTCTCCCTTGGCATAGAGTGTATATTTTTATTCTCCATTCACCTCTCTCAACATTGGCACAGAATATATATTTATTCTCCATTTTTTTGGCTCACTTCAATGTTACATTTTTTTTTCTCGCTTACCCGCTAACAATTACCTTAACGACGTATTATTGCACCTTCCTTGAGACAATTGCTAGTATATATGCTTTTCTCTATACCATAAAGAAAAATACCTTTCATATAAAACATCTCATTAATACTCAAAATTCAAAATTTGAAAAACATTGTACTTTTCCATGTACTAAAGGCACGCTTGTTTATTTATTTAATATATCCAACATATATCACGTATATAAGATTAATATTTATGCTGTGAAATGCTTGTTTTAACATTTATCGTGTAATACATGTAATAATTTATAGTGTTGAATAATTAATGTGTAAAAGTTGTTTCACGTATATAAGATTAATACTTATGTTGTGAAATGTTTGTTTTAACATTTATCGTGTAATACATGTAATAATTTATAGTGTTGACTAATTAATGTGTAAAAGTTGTTTGTTTTACTCTATGTAATATAACATGTAATCATTTTCTAATCACATTAGTGTAATATGTTATTATTTAAAATAAATGTAATAGGTAGGTGTTATATATTTTTTATAATAAAATAATACATTAATTTTTAATTACATTATGTAACGTGTAATATGTTAATAATTTAATGTGTGACATGATAGTAATTTAAAATATATGTAATAAATAAAGTATAATAGGTATTATATAATTTTTATATTAAAATAATAAAATAATTTTATATAATGTGGATTTTAATTTTGTTAAGATATTTTGGAGATTTATTTATGTCTAAATCTATATAATAAATATAGTAAATAAATGATTACTCTAAACTAAATAATTATTAATGTTAATTAATTTATATAAAATTGACCCAAGGGTCCAATAAAAGAACGCCGTGTTGTAAGCTAAGCAAAGAGATGTAGACATATACAACAAGAAAGACAATTTGAAGTGTTAAACCACAAATTTAAGTAAATAAAATTTTATGGTTGATACAATAATTTAAAACATTATATTCTTCACATAATTGGCCATTACATTATCGGAATTTCAAAAGTAATCATGAAAATTATTTTCCTTCATCTAAATGACAATGAATTGTTAATTGTTAGTTTCTGTAGTTCATTGTAGATGCAATATGATAAGATCTATTTGATGTCAATAGATTATTACCAATATAGTTCCATCTTAAATTCTTAAACCCCATTTTACTGTGACAACATCTTCGAGCACTACTATCCATATATAATTAAACAAATATTTTTAAAATATGATATGATCCGTTAATTCTTTATATTAAAGGATTATTATTAAACTACCTTAGTTTGTCCACCCTTAAACTTTAATTGGTTTAATGGATGGGAGGTCTGAAACTTTGTGTATATATATGTTTCCTGTAAAGTTGATTTCATATTGTAATGATTCGTTATTCCATCCCTATAAAATTTCATGTATTGTAATGACTTGTTATTCCATTAGAATTGCCATACTTTTCTTGAAAAGTAGGAAGAAGATAATGTAATGCATAGTGTTCAAATATTAAAAAAAACATTTTTAACACTTCTGATAGAATTTTGTACATACAAGTGATATCACAAGATGACATTCTGATGACCCAAGATGACTTTTCAGTGTCCATTCTCATTGTCAATGTAATCAGATGGCAAGTTTTTGAAATCCTCAACTGGGCATCTCAAGTTCCATTCTCAGTGAGCAAAAAGAAGTCCACTATTATCAGAAATCCAATATCCTGAATCCTCTGATCTATTATTATATCCTATCATGCGCTGAAGTGTAATCAGAAAAAACAAAACTCAGATCACCCTACTATGTTTGATACCTAACGATAATTTCATAACATGCATTCCAATACTAAATTACCCCAGATTGTTGCCACCCACATGAAAAATCTGACTAAACACATACAAAAACGGGAAAATTTAACAAATTGCAGATGCAGAAAAATGCATACCCTCTCGATAGGAAGAGTAAAGAAGCCAATGGCTATGACGCATGATACAAGCAGCAAAATGACTACCCTCAGCACTCAACACCATGTGACCGCCATTGAAGCCTTTGATGCCGAGCTCCTCGAAGTACAGCAATCTCACAACACTTGGCCGTAGCCCTTGCGCTAATTCATTGAGTGTTGAATGGGGTTAGAAGAGATGGACCAGGTTGAAGTTTGTGCAAATAGTGGGGGGTTGGACCAGTGAGAGAGCCCGCTAGGACCCACTTGGTTTTTCTATGCGATTTTAAAATGATTCGATAGTTGCGATGAAATTCAAATTAGAATTTTGCAGAGAGAAAGGCATGATGAGATCTATACCCGCCAAATAAGTGTCCCGTGTCCTTCTCTCGGCCTTGCACGTGAACTACATGCTGGGAGGGATTCATGCAAGAGGACACTTAAAGTAAATGTGTAACAAAAATTATTCAACTTTTATTTTTATTCTATTTTCATATTAATAACTAACAACGTTTAAATTTTTGAGAAATTAGACTTTGACGGGGTATTGAATCAAGGAAAATGTAATTTTATATCTCTGAAAATAGAGACGGCAGGGGAACGAAAG